>PRKT01000462.1:94063-120636 GCA_003671525.1 Saccostrea glomerata
ACAATGAGACTGCAGCGACGTTGGTAAAATGCAATAATATAGGACAGCGAGAAATTCAAATATTGAGTATATTTTAGTTGCCTCCAAACGGGTAAAATGTAAATATAAGGAATGTTTTTCAGTTTAGTGTGAATTATTGGTGTGTGAATCACACAGACTTGCACATAGGCATATTTTTCATGAAGCGCTAGCGCGCTTCATGAAATATGCCTACGTGACAAATCTGTGTGATTCACAAACCAATAACTCACACAAAACTAAAAAACATTCCTTAATTAAAAGATCATTTCATATTCTATACAGGTAAAAAAAAAAAAAAATAAACGAAAAGTTCTAAAATTTTAAAATTTTATTTGTCTTGCCTTCTTTTAAGATTCAAATAAACAAAGAAAACATAAAAATCTAGGACTTTGGATACTATTACCATGGAATTAAATTCAGTGGGACACCGCTTCGATTTGAAGCGACCGAAATCCCTAGGCATGCGCAGAAGCCAGTGTTCAGTGTCGCTCTTTCCCCTATATATTCTATTAAGAGCGACACGGAGCACTTTGACAGTTTTCACGGTTACAGCGGGAAGAGACAAATGGAACTCAAACATGGTCACTGATACATGATAAAGAGACTATATAATAAAGCATCCAGAGCATATACATTATGCTGCACATCCAACAACAACATGGACAAGATGATCTTATGTACTAAATAAAAAGAAAAAAAAATCTCCCTGTTCTCATTCTCTGGAGCAGAAAAACAAGCACAGAATATCAATGCTTCTATCAGCATAAATGTATAAATTAAAACATCTCAATTCTTCTATCAACAAAAATGTATAAAGTACAGCATCTCAATGCTTCCATCAACATCAACGTAACAATTATAATAATGCATCACCATTGCATACAGTTTAATTTGGTTTAGATACAAGTAACAATAAGTTTGAATAACTTAACCGAGTTCAGAAACTACCATGCCAAAATGTGAATCTTAATTGTTGTTAATTATGCTAATTATAAGCCAAATCATCATGCAAGGGGATCATTTTAATGATACAGAAGCAAAAAAAAAAATATGAAAACAAGAGGCCCATGGGCCTTATAGGTCACCTGAGCATTATACAACAACTTTCCAGTGATTGAATTTGATTCATGTTTTAAGCCAGATGCTATGGCATTCACAATTTTGAAAAAGGCACCATTGATCATCATAACAATACACTTAGCAGTTGCTTAGTTTGTTTACTTAATACCCATACGCAGGGTAATTAAAGGAACACAAAATGCATTTCAACTAATAAGTAATATTCAGCAATAATCAGTAGTGCCCCTACCATACATGAACCCCTAACCTTTACGCCTTGATATTTGATTTATACCAAGGAGCAGATTTCAAACCATTCATTTTCAGTATACAAGTACAACCCCCCCATCTATGGTACCCCGGACCCTGGGGCCTTTAAATTCACAATTGTGGAAGATATGGGCCCTTGTCCATCATAACTATATTGGTAGTTCATCTGCTTAATACCCTGGAGCAGAGAAGAAAATTTTCAAAGATTTGTATTTTCACTATATAATCATGATAATCAAGAGAGCCCCGCCCTAACACCAGAACCCCTGACCTGGGGCTATAAAATTCACAATTAAGGAAGAGGCATTCTTGCTCATCATAACTACATACTTAGTTAGTTTATTTATTTCCTAGGAGCAGAGGAGAAGATTTTCAAAGAATTCGTGTATTTTTACTATATAATCAATACAGTCCCACCCTAACACCAGAACCCCTGACCCTGGGGCCATAAAATTCATTATTTTGGTAGAAACACTCTTGCTCATCATAACTATGCACTTAGTTAGTTTATTTATTTCCTAGGAGCAGAGGAGAAGATTTTCAAAGAATTCAGGTATTCTCACTATATAATCTATAGAGCCCCGCTCTAACACCAGAACCTCTGTCCCTGGGGCCATAAAATTCATAATTTTGGTAGAAACACTCTTGCTCATCATAATTATGCACTTAGTTAGTTTATTTATTTCCTAGGAGCAGAGGAGAAGATTTTCAAAGAATTCAGGTATTTTCACTATATAATCTATAGAGCCCCGCTCTAACACCAGAACCTCTGTCCCTGGGGCCATAAAATTCATAATTTTGGTAGAGGCACTCTTGCTCATCATAACTATGCACTTAGTTAGTTTATTTAATACCCAGGAGAAGAGAAAAAGATTTTTTAGAAGAAATAATGCATTTTCAATACCTACTTATTCAGCCCTGCCCTAGCACTAGAACCCCTGACCCCTGGGTCATGAATTTCACAATTTTGGTAGAGGACTCATTGCTGATTGCAATCATGCAAACAGTTTGACTGCTTGATGTCTAGGAGTAAAGAAGAAGATTTTTAAAGATTGCACTAATTTTTGTGGTTTTGGCCCCACCCCACAGGCCCCAGGGGGCAGGGATCATGAAATTTACAATTTTTGTTCCCCTTTACGCATAGATGCTTTATGCCAAATTTGGTTGAAATTGGTTCAGTGGTTGAATAGAAGAAGCTGAAAATGTTCAAATGTTAACGCACAATGCACGACGACTTAAGAAAATAGATAGCAATAGGTCACCTGAATTTACTCAGGTGACCTAATAAAATGCCGGAGGCATTGGATGCTGGGGGTTATATCAAAATTCCTAATACTAACAAGAACTGTTTAATAAATGTTGATAATCAAAGCTTTTGAAATTTTCTTATGACAAACACATTAAAGTAGCTGATAGAATTTGAAGAACAACAAAAATTTATTGTATTGGCGGAACTGTCATGGCTTTTATTACAAAATACATTCACAGATAACATGCAATTCGCATGTTCATTCAAGCATCAGCAACACGCATCTCGCATGTTCATAACCTATGTGCCGATTGTACAACTCGTAAGCTTTTGGCAGCATAGCAGTCACAAATATCACACAAAGCATATCATAGCTGGGGGACCTGGAGATAACAGTATCACCTCGGCAAATGGTTACTCGTCAAAATTGCACTAACACAAAAAAGTCAGGATTATCACATTCAAAAAGCATAGTCCATTATACAGCTTTCTTCATCAGCGTATAAGCCACGACGATTACTTGAATGTCACTTAACAGTCAGGATTATCACATTCACACAGCAAAGTCCATGATGGCCTTCTTCATAGGTGTACAAGTCATGACGATTTCTGAAATTGAAAGAAAACACACAGCAGAAAAAGGAGCAAAAAATAAATTGTCTGCACTGAACAAGATGGGAAGTTGAAAAGACCAAGCGCATGTGCATCAAATCTCGAGTATTACTGACCCTAGAACCGTAATGATGGAACATCATAATTCCGGAAAACGGTTTGCATTTCTTGTATTTTTCATATTTTTAATCATGCAAAACTATATATACATCTGCACACACAGACAGATAAGATGAGTCACTTATAGAGTGTCCACAGGGGAAGGGGGATGTATTCTACTCCAAACATCAGAAAAAACATTTTTACACAGAATACTAAACCTATGACATCAGTCCTCGTAAAACTAGAGGATACACTCAAAACACGATACTGATATTTCATTGTTTGAAGTTTTATAATTATTTAAAACAAACCTCTTGAAGCAAACAACTGAAATTCAAATTAAGTCTGATAATAAATTAACTCCTACCTTCTTAACTAATCTTAAGATAATTGAACTCAAACCTATTTCATCCCTTATATATCTTTCATTTTTATTAATTGGTTTTAACAGGGCTAAGGAACTATATTCTTAAGGATTTTATGCCTATATTGAGGTGTGTGCATGAGTTGTATAAGACATAGCATAGATAAGAATAAAACTTTAACTGAACTTTTTTAATTTAATTTTTCAAACTCTTTAAAGATACAACTATTTAATGGAAAATTCTATCGCCTCTTATGACAAGCCTCTAATAGGCCAGGAACCTATTCTCTAAGCCCCCGATCCACCAGGGGGTTTAACCAATCAAAAAGAACCAAGGGAACTAAACAAACCTAACTCTACCCCAAACCCTCTCTCAACCTTACTCTACCCCCCCCCCTTCAATGGAATGTAATACATTTAAAAAAAAATCAGAAATCGTTTGAAGTTTTATAATTATTTAAGACAAACCTCTATAACCATCATAACCAAACAAATGAAATGGAAATTTAATCTTATAATAAATTAACTCCTACCTTCTTAAGTAATCTTAAGATAATTGAACTCAAACCTATCTCATCTCTTATCTTTAATTTTTATTCATTGACTTTTTATAGGGATAAGAAACTATATTCTCATGAATGCTATGCCAATACGGCGGTGTGTGCAGGAGTTGTATAAGACATAGCATAGATAAGAATAAAACTAACTGAACTTCTTTAATTTAGTTTTAAATTATTTTTAATAATACAACTATTTAAAAGGAAAATCTGTCGCCTCTTACGACAAGCCTCTAATAGGCCAGGAACCTATTCTCGAAGCCCCCGATCCACCAGGGGGTTTAACCAATCAAAAAAGACCAAGGGAACTAAACAAACCTAACTCTACCCCAAACCCTCCATCAACCTAACTCAATCACCCCCCCCCCCTTCAATGGAATGTAATGCATTTTTTAAAAAAAAAATCAGAAATCGTTTGAAGTTTTATAATTATTTAAAACAAACCACTATAACCATCATAACCAAAAAACTGAAATGGAAATTTAATCTCATAATAACTTAACTCCTACCTTCTTAAGCAATCTTAAGATAATTGAACTCAAACCTATTTAATCTCTTATCTTTAATTTTTATTCATTGACTTTTTATAGGGATAAGAAACTATATTCTCATGGATGCTTTGCCAATACGGCGTTGTGTGCAGGAGTTGTACAAGACATAGCATAGATAAGATTAAAACTGACTGAACTTCTTTAATTTAGTTTTTAAATTTTTTTTAATAATACAACTATTTAATGGGAAATTCTGTCGCCTCTTACGACAAGCCTCTAATAGGCCAGGAACCTATTCTCTAAGCCCCCGATCCACCAGGGGGTTTAACCAATCAAAAAGGACCAAGGGAACTAAACAAACCTAAATCTACCCCAAACTCTCCCTCAACCTAACTCAATCGACCCCCCTTCAATGGAATGTAATACATTTTTTAAAAAAAAAATCAGAAATCCTTTGAAGTTTTATAGTTATTTAAGACAAACCTCTATAACCATGATAACCAAAAAACTGAAATGGAAATTTAATCTCATAATAACTTAACTCCTACCTTCTAAAGTAATCTTAAGATAATTGATCTCAAACCTATTTAATCTCTTATCTTTAATTATTATTCATTGACTTTTTATAGGGATAAGAAACTATATTCTCATGGATGCTATGCCAATACGGCGGTGTGTGCAGGAGTTGTACAAGACATAGCATAGACAAGATTAAAACTAACAGACCTTCTTTAATTTAGTTTTTAAATTTTTTTTTTATAATAGAAGTTATACAACTATTTAATGGGAAATTCTGTCGCCTCTTACGACAAGCCTCTAATAGGCCAGGAACCTATTCTCTAAGCCCCCGATCCACCAGGGGGTTTAACCAAACTCTACCCAAGCCTAACTCTACCCAAACCCTCCCTCAACCTAACACTACCCAAAACACTCCCTCAAAGGAATGCAATAGATTTTTAAAAAAAAATTCAGATACAGTTTAAAGTTTTATAATTATTTAAGACAAACCTCTATAACCAAACAACTGAAATGGAAATTTAATCTTATAATAACTTAACTCCTACCTTCTAAAGTAATCTTAAGATCATTGAACTCAAACCTACTTAATCTCTTATCTTTAATTTTTATTCATTGACTTTTTATAGGGATAAGAAACTATATTCTCATGGATGCTATGCCAATACGGCGGTGTGTGCAGGAGTTGTATAAGACATAGCATAGATAAGAATAAAACTAACTGAACTTCTTCAATTTAGTTTTAAATTTTTTTTAATAATACAACTATTTAATAGGAAATTTTGTCGTTTCTTACAACAAGCCTCTAATAGGCCAGGAACCTATTCTCTAAGCCCACGATCCACCAGGGGGTTTAACCAATCAAAAAGGACCAAGGGAACTAAACAAACCTAACTCTACCCCAAACCCTCACTCAACCTAACTCTACCCCCCTCCCCCTTCAATGGAATGTTATTATAGGATTAAACGTTCTTTTTGAAATATTTATCGATGTGTAAACTCTTGACATTTTACTCACAAACTAAATAAAAGTGCGAAGCACTTTTATGTTAAGTTTGTGAGTAAAATGTCAAGAGTTTACACATCGATAAATTTTTCAAAAAGAACGTTTAATTCTTATAATTCCAATATCGAATTTTTAAAAATATTTAAATTATTTCTCTTTGAGGCCTCCAAACAATTCGTTATTTCTGGACGGCGTAGGAATACATTTTACCGTAAAGGAACGTAATCGAGATGAATTTCGATAGAGTTCAACTTGAATTGTCAAAACAATCGATAAATAAACTTATAACAACTAATCGAATGTTGTTTAAGTCAACAAATATCGTAATTACGAGTTTACTTCAGAATATATAGTTCGTCTTTGACCATGGCCATGTTGACATAAACAACAACTCTCATAGCGAAAGTCGAAGACCGACGACGCCTTCAATTTGCACTTGTTTATTCAAATATTGAGGAACAATATAGAAAGTAAATATGAATTTGATGCTTATAGGGCAAGAGTTTGAGGTACGTTTCTTTTCCCTGTCAAAACAATACAGACTGAGCTTATTTTCTACGTATGAACGTTGAGACAGCGATTTTTAAATTTCACACTCGTGATCGGACAGTGACATAAACATTTTCATGGCGTCCATCAGTTAGGCAGTCTAGTATGTTGCCAGTTTTGTTTAAGCCCTAATTAAATTTAAAGTTTCTTGTATTCATTATTTAGCCAGAACAGACCCAGAAATAACTGCTTTCATTGTTTATACGATAACCTAGTAGTGTCATCAAGAAAGTAGTTCTGATTGAAAGAATTTATCGATGTGTAAAAATTTTCTGGAACGTGTTCTCGTCCAATCAAAACACAGGAAATCAATAGATAAATTGAAGATTGGAATTACATGTATACATGTTTAAAAAAATCAGAAATCTTTGGAATTTTATAATTATTTAAGACAAACCTCTATAACCATCATAACCAAACAAATGAAATGGAAATTTAATCTTATAATAACTTAACTCCTACCTTCTTCAGTAATCTTAAGATAATTGAACTCAAACCTATTTCATTTCTTATCTTTAATTTTTATTCATTGACTTTTTATAGGGATAAGAAACTATATTCTCATGTATGCTATGCCAATACGGCGGTGTGTGCAGGAGTTGTATAAGACATAGCATAGATAAGAATAAAACTAACTTGACTTGTTTAATTTGCTTTTTATTTTTCTTTATAATACAACTATTTAATAGGAAAATCTGTCGCCTCTTACGACAAGCCTCTAATAGGCCAGGAAACTATTCTCTAAGCCCCCGATCCACCAGGGGGTTTAACAAATCAAAAAGGACCAAGGGAACTAAACAAACCTAAATCTACCCCAAACCCTTACTCAACCTAACTCATCACCCACCCACCCCCCTTCAATGGAATGTAATACATTTTTTTTAAAAAAAATCAGAAAACGTTTGAAGTTTTATAATTATTTAAGACAAACCTCTATAACCATCATAACCAAAAAAATGAAATGGAAATTTAATCTTATAATAACTTAACTCCTACCTTCTTCAGTAATCTTAAGATAATTGAACTCAAACCTATTTAATCTCTTATCTTTAATTTTTTTTCAATGGGTTTTTATAGGGATAAGAAACTATATTCTCATGTATGCTATGCCAATACGGCGGTGTGTGCAGGAGTTGTATAAGACATAGCATAGATAAGAATAAATCTTTAACTGAACTTCTTTAATTTAGTATTTAAAAATTTTTTTAGTAATACAACTATTTAATAGGAAATTCTGTTGCCTCTTACGACAAGCCTCTAATAGGCCAGGAACTTATTCTCTAAGCCCCCGATCCACCAGGGGGTTTAACCAATCAAAAAGGACCAAGGGAACTAAACAAACCTAACTCTACCCCAAACGTTCCCTTAACCTAACTCTACCCCCCCTCCCCTTTCAATGGAATGTAATACATTTTTTAAAAAAAATCATAAATCGTTTGAAGTTTTATAATTATTTAAGACAAACCTCTATAACCATCATAACCAAACAAATGAAATGGAAATTTAATCTTATAATAAATTAACTCCTACCTTCTTAAGTAATCTTAAGATAATTGAACTCAAACCTATTTAATCTCTTATCTTTAACTTTTATTCATTGACTTTTTATAGGGATAAGAAACTATATTCTCATGGATGCTATGTCAATACGGCGGTGTGTGCAGGAGTTGTATAAGACATAGCATAGATAAGAATAATACTAACTGAACTTCTTTAATTTAGTTTTAAATTTTTTTTAATAATACAACTAATTAATAGGAAAATCTTTCGCCTCTTACGACAAGCCTCTAATAGGCCAGGAACCTATTCTCTGAGCCCCCGATCCACCAGGGGGTTTAACCAATGAAAAAGGACCAAGGGAACTAAACAAACCTAACTCTACCCCAAACCCTCCATCAACCTAACTCATCACCCACCCACCCCCCTTCAATGGAATGTTATACATTTTTAAAAAAAATCAGAAATCGTTTGAAGTTTTATAATTATTTAAGACAAACCTCTATAACCATCATAACCAAACAAATGAAATGGAAATTTAATCTTATAATAACTTAACTCCTACCTTCTTAAGTAATCTTAAGATAATTGAACTCGAACCTACTTCATTTCTTATCTTTAATTTTTATTCATTGACTTTTTATAGGGATAAGAAACTATATTCTCATGGATGCTATGTCAATACGGCGGTGTGTGCAGGAGTTGTATAAGACATAGCATAGATAAGAATAAAACTAACTTTACTTCTTTAATTTAGCATTTTAAATTTGTTTTAATAATACAACAATTTAATAGGAAAATCTGTCGCCTCTTACGACAAGCCTCTAATAGGCCAGGAACCTATTCTCTAAGCCCCCGATCCACCAGGGGGTTTAACCAATCAAAAAGGACCAAGGGAACTAAACAAACCTAAATCTACCCCAAACCCTCACTCAACCTAACTCATCACCCACCCACCCCCCTTCAATGGAATGTAATACATTTTTTAAAAAAAATCATAAATCGTTTGAAGTTTTATAATTATTTAAGACAAACCTCTATAACCATGAAAACCAAACAAATGAAATGGAAATTTAATCTTATAGTAACTTAACTCCTACCTTCTTAAGTAATCTTGATATAATTGAACTCAAACCTATTTCATTTCTTATCTTTAATTTTTATTCATTGACTTTTTATAGGGATAAGAAACTATATTCTCATGAATGCTTTGCCAATACGCCGGTGTGTGCAGGAGTTGTATAAGACATAGCATAGATAAGAATAAAACTAACTGAACTTCTTTAATTTAGTATTTAAAATTTTTTTTAATAATACAACTATTTAATGGGAAATTCTGTAGCCTCTTACGACAAGCCTCTAATAGGCCAGGAACCTATTCTCTGAGCCCCCGATCCAACAGAGGGTTTAACGAATCAAAAAGGACCAAGGGAACTAAACAAACCTAACTCTACCCCAAACGCTCCCTCAACCTAACTCTACCCCCCCTCCCCTTTCAATGGAATGTAATACATTTTTTAAAAAAAATCATAAATCGTTTGAAGTTTTATAATTATTTAAGACAAACCTCTATAACCATCATAACCAAACAAATGAAATGGAAATTTAATCTTATAATAAATTAACTCCTACCTTCTTAAGTAATCTTAAGATAATTGAACTCAAACCTATTTAATCTCTTATCTTTAACTTTTATTCATTGACTTTTTATAGGGATAAGAAACTATATTCTCATGGATGCTATGTCAATACGGCGGTGTGTGCAGGAGTTGTATAAGACATAGCATAGATAAGAATAATACTAACTGAACTTCTTTAATTTAGTTTTAAATTTTTTTTAATAATACAACTAATTAATAGGAAAATCTTTCGCCTCTTACGACAAGCCTCTAATAGGCCAGGAACCTATTCTCTGAGCCCCCGATCCACCAGGGGGTTTAACCAATGAAAAAGGACCAAGGGAACTAAACAAACCTAACTCTACCCCAAACCCTCCATCAACCTAACTCATCACCCACCCACCCCCCTTCAATGGAATGTTATACATTTTTAAAAAAAATCAGAAATCGTTTGAAGTTTTATAATTATTTAAGACAAACCTCTATAACCATCATAACCAAACAAATGAAATGGAAATTTAATCTTATAATAACTTAACTCCTACCTTCTTAAGTAATCTTAAGATAATTGAACTAAAACCTATTTAATCTCTTATCTTTAATTTTTATTCAATGGGTTTTAATAGGGATAAGAAACTATATTCTCATGAATGCTATGCCAATACGCCGGTGTGTGCAGGAGTTGTATAAGACATAGCATAGATAAGAATAAAACTAACTGAACTTCTTTAATTTAGTATTTAATTTTTTTTTTAATAATACAACTATTTAATGGGAAATTCTGTCGCCTCTTACGACAAGCCTCTAATAGGCCAGGAACCTATTCTCTAAGCCCCCGATCCAACAGGGGGTTTAACCAATCAAAAAGGACCAAGGGAACTAAACAAACCTAACTCTACCCCAAACCCTCCCTCAACATAACTGTACCCCCCCCCTTCAATGGAATGTTATACATTTAAAAAAAAAATCAGAAATCGTTTGTAGTTTTATGATTATTTAAGACAAACCTCTATAACCATCATAACCAAACAACTGAAATGGAAATTTAATCTTATAATAACTTAACTACTACCTTCTTAAGTAATCTTAAGATAATTGAACTCAAACCTATTTAATCTCTTATCTTTAATTATTATTCATTGATTTTTATAGGGATAAGAAACTATATTCTCATGGATGCTATGCCAATACGGCGGTGTGTGCAGAGTTGTATAAGACATGGCATAGATAAGAAGAAAACTCACTGAACGTCTTTAATTTAGTTTTTAAAAAAAAAATTTATGATACTTTTTAATGGGAAATTCTGTCGCCTCCTACTACAAGCCTCTAATAGGCCAGGAACCTATTCTCTAAGCCCCCGATCCACCTAACTCTACCGCAAACCCTAGTTCAACCTTACTCTATCATAAACCCTCCCTAAACCTAACTCTACCCCAAATCCTCCCTCTATGGAATGTAATAGATTTGAAATTTAATCTGATAAGTAGTTAACTCCTACCTTCTTAAGTAACATCATGGACATCTGCCACCACACCAGGAACATCAGGGACATCTGGCACCACATCAGAAACATCAAGGACATCTGGCACCACATCAAGAACTTCAGGGACATCTGGCACAACATCCGAAACATCAAGGACATCTGGCACCACATCCAAAACATCAAGGACATCTGGCACCACAAAAGGAACATCAATGACATCTGGCACCACATTAGGAACATATGGCACTACACCAGGACATCTGTCGCTGCACCAGGAGCATCAATGACATCTGGCACCACATCAGAAACATCAGGGAATCTGGCACCACATCAAGAACTTCAGGGACATCTGGCACAACATCCGAAACATCAAGGACATCTGGCACCACATCCAAAACATCAAGGACATCTGGCACCACAAAAGGAACATCAATGGCACCACACCAGGAAAATCTAACACAACACCAGGAACATCTGCTACCACATCAGGAAAATCTGCCACCATACCAGGAACATCTGCCACTGCATCAGGAGCATCTGGGACATCTGGCACCACACCAGGAGCATCTGTCACCACACCAGGAGCATCAGGGACATCTGGCACCACACCAGGAACATCTGCCTCCACACTAGGAACATCTGCCACTACACCTGGAGCATCTGCCACTACACCAAGAGCATCTGCCATCACATCAGGAATATCTGCCATCACACCAGGAGCATCTGGCACCACACCAGGAGTATCAGGGACATCTGGCACCACACCAGGAACATCTGCCACTAGACCAGGAACATCTGGCACCACACCAGGAACATCTGCCACTAGACCAGGAACATCTGCCACCACACTAGGAACATCTGCCTCTACACCAGGAGCATCTGCCACCACATCAGGAATATCTGCCACCACACCAGGAGCATCTGGCACCACACCAGGATCATCACAGACATCTGCCACTACACCAGGAACATCTGCCAACACATCAGGAACATCTGCCACCACACTAGGAGCATCTGCCTCTACACCAGGAGCATCTGCCACCACATCAGGAATATCTGCCATCACACCAGGAGCATCTGGCACCACACCAGAATCATCACAGACATCTGCCACTACACCAGGAACATCTGCCAACACATCAGGAACATCTGCCATCACACCAGGAGCATCTGGCATCACAGGAGCATCAGGGACATGTGGCACCACACCAGGAACATCTGCCACCACACCAGGAACATCTGCCACCACACTAGGAACATCTGCCACTACATCCGGAACATCTGATACCACATCAGGAATATCTGCCACCACATCAGGAGCATCAGGGACATCTGCCACTACACTAAGTACATCAAGATCAGCAGGTAGGGAGGCAGTCGCACAGGACTGAGGCAAAACAGTCCTCACAGGATCCTGTACATCAAACGTAGGCATCTCCTAATACTGAAATAATATTTATAAAACAGGCTTATTCATATTTTACTCATTAAAGTACATTACATATACATTTGTCCAAATAAACAAAAATGCTAATCATGAACAAACACTACAACAGCAAAAAAAATTAATATTATAATCAAATGAGTTTAAATTAGTTTAAATTTATGTTTATTCGGAATTAAAATTTTCATGCGTATGAGAATTTTTTATTTTGATCAATTCATTTTCAATAACTGAATACCTGTAATATTGCCACATTTCAAAATCATTAAATTTTAAAGCGAAGACAACAAAGATAATGGTAACAACTGTTCCTTTGCCTGGGGCACTCAGGACTTGAATCTACACTATTTCACCTGCGGAAGCTTTTGTGTATAAATATGACCAATTATGGCTTAGCTGTTTTTAAGAAAAAAAGACTATTAAAGATTTTTTCCTATATATTCCTATGTAAAACTCCTATGATCATCCATTATAGCCCCACCCTTTTACTAGGGGTCATAAACTTGAATCTACACTACTGGAGTTTTATGAAGAAACTTTTGCAATTGACAACTGACTTCTACAATTTCAACAGAGACAAACTCCATTTACTAAAATGTAATAGTCAGCTGTCGAATGTTAAAGTAAACGAGTTTACCATGTTAAATCTCCGTAGACTTTGAATTTGCCGCCGTATGTATACACTGGTTGACCTCGAGGGTTCGGATAAACGGCGGAAGGTTGGGAAAAAAATGATCTATCAAAAGCTTTTGGTATATGAAAGATTTTGTCTTGCCTAATGCTAAAACACAATTAAATTTTTTTTTCGAACGTATGAAGGGGCTGGTATCCAAGGAAATTCATTTCCTTAGCAACGGGTTCATAAATCCTTATGAAAATCAATGATTTTTAGACATTTTTCAACGAATATTTTTTTTCTGAACGTGATAAGATAAGGTATTTTGGTTACTTTATTTGTTAAAAGATGAAATTACTTAATTCTCCAAAAATAGTAAAAACAAAATTTCTGTAGTGATATTGTTGCCATGACAACGGGAAAAGAACATGGCGTCAATGCTTATTAATTTTGAAAAAAAAGTTGCATATGTTTATCACTTTATTCACAAAATCTACAACCACTGCTGGAAAAATGAATGGTATGATCTTGTTAGGGGTTATCTATATGTCATATCTATACAATAAAATTTGCAGGCAACTTTAGCAGAAAAAAGTTACAAATGGTTAAAATGTGTGAAAATCTGGCATTTATAAGCTTTTCTGAAGGGGTCAGGGTAATTTGAATACATGTTCAGTGTCCATTATATTGGCCATATTGGTTCTGATCAAAGCATACTCATAATTTTACTATTGTTAATAAATAAATGCACAATCAATTTCAAAAGGAATTTTATATTCCTCACAAAGGAAACTTGGAAAGGGGGGGGGGTAGGAATCACCTTGTTCACCGATCTATATGTTTGTTAAATTTTGACTTGTCCATAACATTTCAATGAAGTGCCACTGACAGTTCATACTTGATATTAAGATTGCTTGCGATCGAGAGATGTGTCTAAAACTTGACTCAAGATCATTTGAACAAGTTCAAGGTCATTGGTAGAAGAAAAGTTCAACCTTTTCCTATTCTGTAACATTCTAATGAAAAGACTTGGTTTAATCTTGGGAATTATTTTTAAGCTGTAGGTTTGTCATTACCTTGACTAAAATTCATTTGAACATGTTTGGCCATGACTCAAGAACATAGCTTTTTCAAGGTCACTGCGCATGCAGTAAAAGTGTACTATATGAGTTTGGCACATTTACATATTTAACTTCGAATGAAGGGAAATTGGAAGTTTGTGCTCAACAAAACGGTTTTACTACCTATGACTTGAGTATCTGTCATAGTCAAATTGTGGTATGCATATCTGCACTAGCAAAATTTTAAAAGGTTTCAAATTAGTATTTAGACCTTTTTAGTAATAAAAAAACATTTAATGCAATAGCAGGAAGGTTGTATCATTTTATTAGCTTGCTCACAATAATTCTTGTTTATGAAAGAGAGTCGCTATGACAGCTCACATAATTATATTAAAAAAGTAAAAATCATGTCAATCAGGCATGTAGCATCAGGTTTGGGTTGGGTAGGGGGGATGACCTCCCCCACCCAACTTTTTTCTCAACGTACCCTAATATTTAACCACCCCCTCCCGAGTTTGTCCTTCCCTCCGTCCGTCTTTCTGTCTGTCTGGAACGCTGTCGTTTCCACACAGTATCTCTAGAACCATTTGAGCTATTGCAATGAAATTTTACATAGCAACTCCCCGTGGCCTTATGAAGACCCTTATTGACTTTGAGGTCAAAAGGTCAAAGTTAAAGTTCGTAAATTTATACATTCTCTCTGTGTGTAACACTATCATTTCCGGGCGATATTTCAAGAAGATTTTGAACTTATGCAATGTATTTTATACCAAAACTCCCTATGACCTCTCCCAAAGTGTCCCGCCCCGTTTGTTTTATTAGTATTTATAGTATTACATGTCGCTCTTTTTAGCACAGGGGCATGAGGAGAGTTATTGCGTATAAAACAGGTTCTCGGCAGAATTTATATTTCTATCACATCTACCAGAACTGTTTATTAAAAGTTGAATTAGACACCATGTTTTGTGTAAATTTTTGGACGATATCAAACGTGAACATATACATGTATGTGACTTCA
Source organism: Saccostrea glomerata (assembly GCA_003671525.1). Classification (NCBI taxonomy): domain Eukaryota; kingdom Metazoa; phylum Mollusca; class Bivalvia; order Ostreida; family Ostreidae; genus Saccostrea; species Saccostrea glomerata. The sequence goes on from PRKT01000462.1 coordinate 109,598, forward strand.
TATTTGCATATAATTATCGAAATTGTACAGCAGTTCCGTGGCGCAGTGGTAAGTCTCCCGCTTCACATGCGAGAGGTCATGGGCTTGATTCTCGTACGATCATTTTTTTCTTTTCCGAAATTCTTTTTTTTTTTACTAAATGATAGTATTCAGCATGTGAAATGAAAAAATTATGAGGTCTAGCTTGTACAAACTCATAAAATCATCATTACGTTGTGATAAACAATTCACATAAAAAAATCTTCTAAACACATAATCAAATCATTATATCATTATTGACATATTTTTTTTGCTTCAGTATACATTTAAAAATTCTACAAATTCAATAAGGGGGATCCGAAACAACCCCCCCCCCCCCTAATTGCGCATGGTTTACTTTTTCCCTAAGCGGTAGACACAAATTCTCTTACCTTGTTTAAAAAATGCTAACAGACAAACAAAGAATGATACTTTTGGATTGAACATTTTTATTTGATCCACTTTCATGAATACACTGTACAATTTATGGATCTATTTTCTGGATCCCTGAGTCTTTGGTAACACTATCCACTCACTTCCAGCATCAATGGTCTCTACTGTAATGATGTATTCTCATAATGATAATATGAAAAAGTGATAAAATCAAAATGTAATAATATTATACAGCTTTATACCCTCTGATACTTACTAAGAACCATTTCTAGTTGAGCTTGAGCAATGATGATGAATGCAAAGCATGTTTATTGGAATCAATTAAATTCCAAGAGATCTCAATGGTTTAGTTTATCATTTTATTTTAAAAAGTTAACGTTTTTACTAAATGTATTATTTACACGTTGTTCCTGTCTAATTCTATATCAGCTCATCCGATTCTTTTTCTGCTTCTTTCCGAGTTTGGTTTGAAAGTGGCGAATTCTATTCTAAAAACAGAAGTATACAACACAAAGTTGAGACGTATTGATTTTAGATATTATTTAAATTTATAAACTTGTAATAAAAAGGTCAATTGGTTCTAGGTTTTTTCAAAACTCTAAATTGTGGTTTTCGTTTCTTTCCATTGACCAATAACCCCCCCCCCCTCCCCAAGAAAAAATAGAGTATATAAATTCTTTTCAAAATTTTATGTGCTGTAATTCTAATGATGCTTATCATTTGAACCTAGTTGACTTAACCTTATTCTTTTTTTACGACGTCATAACAAAAGTCATTCCATTTTACAAATATTTCATAAAAGTGTTGATTTTCATAAATTCATAATTTTTTATGTAAAAAGCAGGTATTATCTTAAATGGTAAATAAAGATATCAATTACTGTATACAGAATTTTTTTTTTACCCGACCATCACTCAAGTTATAATAATTATAGCTGGTGAGTGGTGAGTGACTTGGTTACACATATGCTGTGAATACAAGTACAACAAATCAAAATTAAACTAAATTCAAATTAAACTTTATAATTTGGGATACAGTTATGTAACTGATCATGACCAACCTTTTCACGTTCGGCCCGTAGAAACAATCTTAGTTGGGGAATTTAATTTCATTTTATCGCATGATTTAATTTCATTTTATCATAATATAGTTTAACACCGGCAATATTATCGGAGAGGGGGGAGGGGCATACCCCTACCTCTTGGTTCCTCGGGACATGCATAATCTTTTTTTTTGTTATAAAAAACAAAAGTAATACTAACATATATAATCAATCAGAATTAAATTGAAATGTACAAAAAACACTTGCCAAGTGTTACATATTTTCCTGCATGGTTAATTTTTGTTATACATCCTTCAGAAACTGTTGTAATGGTAAATTGTAAAAAAAAAAAATCAGTCACTAACCGTAATTAAGACTCATGAAAACGCCAAAGCTGAGGCTCAGACTGCTCCAAGTTTGTATTTTCTTCTAGTCTTCTGTACACTGTTATTGAAAACAATGTAAGCAAACTACCGTTTATTCCTCCTATGTTAGAGAGCTTTACCAAAGGGAGGTAATTTGAAGCAAAAAAGACAGAAAATTATGGATTTAACTCAGTTATCATATATAAATGCTTTAATTGCCTGCAGATTTTTTTCTTGATTCTTATAGAAGAAATACTGTTTAATATATATTTTATGTTGATAAGCTTTAATGTGGTTGTAGATTTCTTATAAAGTACTTCAAATTTGCTGTTTTTTAAAGCAAAATAAACCTCCAAAAACTAGTTATATTTATCAAAAAGTGAAGAGAAATTCAAAAATCAACAGCTGCTGAAATAGAGTATATTTACATAAATAAAATAATGATTTAAAAAGCTTTTTTTTTTAATGACTAGTAATAAAAAAAGTATTTGTTTAACCATAAATTCAAGTGTCATGATAAGGTACAAAACACGCTATCTAAAAGGCGCGTGGTTTCCATAGCAACAATGCGAAAAATTATTTTTTGCTTGCTTTTTTCTATCATTCCCTTTGTTCTGAAAATTTATATATGACTTTTAACCAAATCTGTGTCTATGCCACTTTCCACATTTTTTAACTGAATGCTCGATGCTTGCTGATTTTGACTCTTTATAATGTTGTACCGACAACGACATGATGTAAACATCATGATGCATGGTCTCATGTTATACGTGTTATCTTTTTAATTTTTCTTTTTAGCTGCAAAAATACATCATAGATATCCACCTTATGTAAATTATTACTGACGTGCAGGCTATAAATAATAAAATATACAATATATTAGCAATATTAACCTCAAAGTCTGCGAAGAAAACACTGCAGCTAATACGACCGGAAGTTTTTCTATGACTCTCGGTGAGGGCGCTGCGAAAACATGAAGATAATTTGGCGCGAATATGAGTCAGCGGTCCCTCTATTATACGTCTCTGACCTGCCTTACCCGGAGATGACAAGACATCAACATCCTTAACTCACCCAATGCAACGTGGCAGAGGTGTGTTCCCGTTTTGCACACATTTGTAATTAGGTATAGAACAATAAGTGTGAAGTGTGTTTTGATAGCAATTATGGTCTGATTTATGGTTTGGATTTACCTGTGAATACCTGATTTTGCTTAGTGTATTCGTAAAGTGTTTACGGTAATACAATTTTATAAACATTTTATTAAAATTCTATATATAATTATGGGAAAATATTAGTAAAGTGTTTAATACAATTTTATAAACATTTTATTAAAATTCTATATATATTTATGGGAAAATATTTGGTTTTATTGAATACAATATTAAATTTATCCATTTAATATAATTTATTAATTTATACCAATTTCTTAAAAAAAAAAGAATAATTTTCAATCTTGATAAATGATTTCAAGATATAACAAATAGTAAAGAAAATAGAGAATAAAAATTAATTTGAAAATAATGTCCAAGCACAGAAAATGTAAAGATCATCAGATAATTCCACCTATTGTTTATTCTATATTCTCACTATAAGTTTACCTTCCACATACTTACTAAGTATGGTATAGACTATAGCAATAAAGTAATTATTTCACTTGGTCAAATTCCCATTTTCACACATTTTTTAATTACCTCTTATTTAAATGTGTGCAAAATGGAAACAAACCGTTAAAACAACTCTGAATGAAGCCCATTTTATGTTCATGGTTTGCATAAATTTGCCATAAATTAAATATTTGCATATAAATACATGTATATACATTGTATATGTAATTGAAAGAATTTTAACAAAATTTCATTTGGGTTAGGAAATAGCAACATTTAATTCCTCTATTCATTTCTAATGTAAACTGGTTAATCATGTCAATTGGAAGTAGCGGCAGAGGTCTATATCACAAACAATTATTTCTTTTTTTTTTAATTTCATTTTAGACAATCCTTAGAATGGCCGAGATCTGGTAATGAAGCCTCTACATACTCTCCTATGGCTAATTCTCTTGTTTGTTATAACCTTTAAATTTATAGCACCACGGCTGTGCATTAGTCTGCCATTTTCCAAATTCTACTACCTTTATAACAAGCAGGATGATGTTACCAAGAAAGCAGAGCTTCTCAATTCAGAGCGATACAAGAAATCTCTTGCCTACTTCTCCTCACTCCATTCAGAGTCATCAAAATTATTCTACCTCAACATGAAAAAATCAGGTCACCTTGACCTAGTCGTGGCTATAATTACCGTCAAGAGAAAGGATGGAACTCTGGGATATCTCACGCAGTCAGTCGCAAAAATGGATAAATTACTAAAAGAAGATAGAAATTTTGAAAGAAAATTCATGTTCATTTGCAATGTTGATCAGAATCTATATGGACATGTGGAAGCCAGAAATTTAGAGAAATTTATACCTGTGGAACATCGCTTCAAAAATTCTACAGAAATACTTCGTAACAGTCCTCACAAGGTGCTATATCATCCTCAGAAAAATTTTAATACCTACCAAAAAGAAACCATAGACTACATGTTTTGTTTAGAAATGGCATATTCTATGAATCCTGATTATGTGTTAGTAGTGGAAGATGATACACTTCCCCTCCCAGCGGCTCTGGATGTGTTGACCACTAAGCTACGATGGTTAACCTTGTTCAGAAGTGAACCTATGAAAAATTATGCATTTATTAAGTTATACTATCCTCCAAAATGGCAAGGTTTTGGAAATGAAATGAGAAGAATTCTGGAGGTGATAGCCATTGGAATGGTAGGAGGGGGGTGCTTTCTTATATTTCCCGTCAGGAAAAAGATATTTACAAAGTATTTATATTTTGTATCAGGTGCTATATATTTTATAATTTTTGCGCTGTTGCTGGATCGACAAAATGTTCTTGAGCTACGCAGGTTGGCATCTCAGTTGTATTCATTAAATATCTCTCCTGGATGTTGCACACCAGCCATGTTTTATCCAAAATGGATCATTCCTAGTCTGATCAATTATTTAGCCAACAATAATAACAAGCATCATACAGATATTGCAATATATAATTTCATTACAAGCAATAATCTCACCGCTTTTCAAATAGAGCCCAATCTGTTTGCTCATATAGGAATGTATACTTCTGTTCATCAGAATTCTCGTAAAGATCCACAAGAATTCATATTTAGTATGTACTGAAATTAATACAGTGTTCATGTATTGTATTCAGGTTCAAAAGATCAGTGTAGACCCTTTCTATTTCTCATCTGCTCTTCTTTATTCTTGTGAACCAATGAGAAGGAAAATAGTCTTTTCTTAGAATTTATTTAACAGTTATGAAATTTTTAAAGAATACAAACAATGATCGTATAGTGGTTAAGAGCAAAGAGATCCATCGTAGATCACCGTAGATAGTATTTATAATGTACAATACATAATAGTCATTTGCATATACGATAAACAAGTAATTCAATAAATGGGTCTTAATCCTGGAATTCTGACAAAACAATTTATAATTTAAACATAAGTTTTTGTAAACTAGTGATCAGTGTCCTTGTATTAGGCAAAAGTAAGTATAACTTTAATATAAACTTTAATAATGTCCAGTTATTGTTCCGGGCTTCATGTCCGAAGATAGATAAACATCCTGGTATGTTATATAGTCTTTAATCCGATTAACTTGTTTGTTAATTTTACGGAAAAGTGTTACACTTCTGTATCCTTCTTGAATTAGGGGTCAATGCACTCTAATAAGTACATTGTAAATAATTGATAATGTTTCTTTTACTAATTAAAATATTTGCCTCAACCCTATAGGTTTACATTCTTATACATGTTATCTGTACATGGATTTACAGAAAGAAACCAATTTTATGTACTGTATACAAGGACATTTTCGCCCCCGTTTTATTTTCGCCCCTTTCGCCCTTCCTCCTTTAGGCGAATTTAAAACGGGGCGAAATGAAATAATACAGTATAATATCTTTAATAATACTATGATTGGGCAAATATAAAACAGGGCAAACTTGTTTGCAAGTGTGAATTAAAGAGCAAAAATTAATCGGTGTGAAAATAACCCTGTATGCAGTATATTGTACATTGTATATGCATGAGCAAACAGAAAAAAAAATGAAAACAGGACCATCTTCAAACATCCAGGACATGATTTTTTTTTGTATTGTTCCTCTGATTACATCAACAAATAGGTTCAAGTTTTGTGGAAAAAAGATTTTCCCACATACATACATACTGATCCATTCATCCAGGAGAGGGCATAAAACAATTACAATGTATTTATAGATGGCCTAGGCTATTTTTGTTCAGATGAATTTAAGGGAGTATGGAACTGACGATTTTGAATCCACCGCGCAACTCCAAGTGACGTAAATGAATTTTACGATTGTATATGTCGTTCAAATCTTTCCATGATTTTTGATTAAATTTTACCATGCAACTTATTTTATAGATATTCTTGATTTAAAATATTATTAATTGTGGCTTAAATATCATTAGAATCGAACCAAAAACAACGCAGTGAAATTTTACGTCTTAACTTGCGTATTGTCGTTTTCGGCAATGTAAGCAAAGCGGATGTTTCGGAAAGCATGAAATGCGGAGAAATCTCGAGTTTTCCTCTATCAAATCTATTTAGCCGTACAACAAGGCTTCTTTGACTGAAAGAAGGCGATGGCGAGCTGTGTCATACTGAAATTCTTCTGCCAACAATCACTCGAATGAAGCAGAGACGTCTCTGATTCTATCGAATGAATGTGCAGTAGTCAGAATTTTCTCTTCGCACAGGCGTTGCTTTAAGAGCTCGCAGTGACGAGCGTCGCTTCGCGACGCTCGCTGCACTCGCTATTATAAATAAAAATCTTTTTACAATGTAAAATCGATGTTGTTCAGACCCTTACTGATCAAAGAGGAACAACTCTGAAAATGTAGGAGATGTTTATTTTCCTCCCTTTATTCGCGGTTTTCCATAGAATCAGATACATTTCCAGCAAGACCTGATAAATCCGAGAATTGAATACTATAGACCTCATGTACACAATGTAAGTATAAAATTGTAAGGAATTGTTCACTTGTACTGAAATTATCTGCACTTATGAATATCATATTGCAGCAAATCGTAACTTTGACTTTCTGTCAACAATGTCGGTTTGCATTTCCTCGAATCAAAACAAAACGTACATGTAGCCTTTAAGATTTAAAAAAAAATACCAATGTGGGATTTGATGAAAGTTGAAATAGATGAAGAGTTTAATGTTTGATATATTGAAGTTAATGTGGACGAATACGGAATTTTCAATTTAACTTTAGAAGCGACGACATGCCATTGAAAGAAATGCGTCAAATATTATTAAAGAAATAAAATTAAAAATCAACATACATGTATTCAAGTTCAACAAAACTTGAATTCGTACCCAGGTTCATTCGTATCCAGGTTTCATGTGATATGGAATGCATAACGCATACGTACAGTATATGGACTAAACACTAAATCTTTCAGTAATTTTTTCCTGATACATATAAAAAGAGTAGTCATTTTTATTCTGCATTCATGAATTTAAAAACGAATGCATACCTCCGGGATTCTTGACGAAATACCAGTATATCGGTATTTGCACTATAAACGACGTTTCGTCAAACGCTAATGGTCTACGCGACGCAAAAAGTAAGGGGTGGGGTAATAGGTAATGTATATCAAAAAGATGATTATGTTTTTGTGTTAAATGCTTAAAAGAATAAGCTAATTGAATTTGACATTTATATCTAAGCTGGTTTTATGGAAAATCAAGGAGTTCCTAAAGGGGAGTAACTTTCGGAAGTTCCTGTCCAAAAACCACTCGAACGATTGTGTCCAAAATATGCATACATGCAGTAGATAGTCATGTACTAAATATACAAAAATAACGAAAATTAAACGACAGGAATTTTATGGGGTAGGTGTGTTGTACATCCTTGATATATATCACTCAGCTTCAATTGATTTATGTGAGGGATTTCTAGAAATGATTTTGCTCCAGACACTCTGATGTTTCGGAGAATTCCACCTCAAATAAAGGAGAAAGACTTCAATATAAGTATGTGGCACTCGGGGGTGAAGATTTTAGTGTTGTGGGATTATTTTCACCTCAATCACTGTAGGAAAGCTAATCAGGTCAAGGAACATTGAAAGTTCCGCTTCGAATTCCTCACCCCCGGGTGGCACCATTCCGCGCCCCCATATGTGGGGTTATGCACGGTGTGAAAGCTACAGTAAAAAATCTCTAAAATCCAAGAGCTTTTGGTCAGGCCTGAAGACAGCCCCCAGACTCCTGCCTAATTTTTCTGCCCCCTAATTTTAATTCCTGGATCCGTGATTGGGAATATTCAAGCGCATAATTTTAACTAGGCTGCTACTTTAACCGAGCCAGTCTGATGAATGAGAGAGTTCGGTCATTGTTTTCAAAAGGAGGGAATACATTTATTTTTCATCATGTTCATTTAACAAAGCTTGCAGTGCCTTCAATATTTTTAAAAAATTCATTTATTAGGTTTACAACTTGAGAATGATTATTTACAAAAGAAGTTGAAAATACGTTTCAAAACACCACCACATTTTAATCACTATTGAAATAAAATTTACATACATATTTTCCATTCTAATGAGCCTCATACTAACTTCCCTAGAAAATTTACTTTTTAATGTCATTGACCTTGACCTTGGAGATATCCGTACTTGTAAAAAAAACTTTAACCTTGGCCATAACTTTTGAACAATAAGGGGTAGGGATTTTATACTTATTATATGTAATCCTTGTAAAAAGACCCTTCATTGGGTTCTAAGAACTTTGGCCCTTTGACCTTGACATAATTTTTTAATGGTTAAGGTAGTGCTTTCATATAATTTACATATATAATCCTTGTGACAAGGCCTTTCATTCGATAACAAGAACGTTGACCCTTTGACAATGACCTTGGAGTTTGACCTACTTAAAAAAAATAACCTTGATTATAACTTCTGAACGGTCAGGGCTAGGGCTTCCATACTCTACATAATTACTCTATGTGTCAAGACATTTCATTGAATACATATTACCATGACATTTTGACCTTGAACTTGGAGATTTTTGTACTTATTGAAAAAAACTTTAACATTGGCCGACTTCCAAATTTCACAATTGTTTTCCAGTGAGAATATCCTACTTTTGGTACCAATTAATTGAATTTGCATTCTGAAAAGTTAATCTTTGCTATGTTGCCATACGGGGGCATCAGTGTTTCACAAACACATCTTGTTTTTTTGGCGGACACAGAGTTCGACAACATTTCAAATAAGAGGAAATTCGTCTTTTAGATAAGTTTCAGCATGTTAAATAGACGCTTGAATACCGATTTACACAAAAGTTTGAGTAAATGCCATACCCGTTTTATTTATTTATTTAATACAAGTTATTTATTTTATACAAGTTTTATTTGAATTAACAGACTATATATCAAAGTTATTCAAGTGATTTTTTCTTGTATTCAGTAGTGATAACAAAAAGTGCAAATTTAAAATTTTAGTGGCTAAACTCAAAACCGCTAAAATAATCCAAAGTCAACACATCGCAAAAAATCCGCTATACAGTCATATATACCGGGGGGTGAGATCCCTTTTAGTGGTTACTAACACTGATGCATAAAATCACACCACAATCACGTTAAACAGGCGAGAGTTTTCAAAAGCTTCCAAAGAGTTAAAAAAAATGAACAAAATATGTTTGTGAAACGATGATGCCTCCATATGGCAATTTATTACGAAGGGTTAAGTTTCTCAAATACAAGAAAAACTCCTAGGTCAAGGTCAAAAGGTCAAAATAGCTGGTATCCAAAAGAAGTTCTTATCAGAAGAAATACACTTCTAAAACATGAAAGCCCTAGAACTATATGTACCTGTTCGATCAAAAGTTATAGATAATGAACAAGATTTTTAAAAGTGATGAAAAGTCTGAGGTCAAGGTCAAAATGAGTATACCTGTTGATAGATCTTATCACAATGAATACTCATGCGATGTATGAATTAAAGTCCTAGAATCAACTTTCAAAAGTTGCGACCAGGGTTTTGTTTTGTTAACGTTTTGTTTTTTGTTTTTTGTAATTAAAGTGGGTCAAACTCACAAGATCGAAGTCAGAGGTCAAAATTTGGTGGTACCCAAAGAAAGATCTTATCACAAGGAATACACTTGTGAAATATGAAAGTCATAGCCCCATCTAACCAAAAGTGATTAGCAAGGTTAAACATTTTGCGGACAAACAGACAGCTAGACGGACGGATCGACACACAGATGGACAGACGGACGGACAGGGCAAAAACTATTAATATCCCTGATTTTCCGATTTCGGGGGCATAAAAAAGAATCCCTGTGCACCACATTCTAAATTTCCTTCTTTGGGGAAGGGGTGGGGTATTCAAATGCGAAATTAATGTATATTGATATTTCAGCAACAAGAGGTGTGGGGACTCTCCAAATCAATACTTACATATATTACAACATTCTGTGGGGGACAATTATGTATTAAGCTTTCTCTTTATTGATTAAAATATCTAAATAAAATAAGGAGAGAAAAATTATCGTATGTTGCATTGCATGATTCCTTTGTTGACTCTTTCTGTACGATATACTCTTCAAAGTTAACCTATAGCTATATTTACTTCAGAAGATGTATTGTCCAAAAGTTTGTCGTCATCTTCTGGTGATATCTAAGTGAAACCTTGCATTTTACTTGTGGGTGGTCGGAGTCTTCGAAGTTAGTCATGGTTTGGTGGCCTGGTAACACAGAGGAAATTAAATACAAGGAAAGAACTTAAAGTCTATTTTTTTATTTTTGCAAAATAAAAGTATTAGACCTAAAAATTTTATAATTTATTTATGACAGAAATCGCCCTCTCTCTCTCTGAAAAGAAGGAGTCCCAACTGACCCTCGGACCCCCATAGACCCGCAAATAACATGTATAGATTGTACTCTTACATTTTCAATTGTTACTATTTTTTATATATGATAGTCATAATTTAATAACGATAAAACAAAAAGTTTGGATGTGGGGTTAATAAACTTGTGCCTTTCAATGAACATGTTGGGGAAAAGAGCTATATATATATTGTTAAGAAAAAAAGCTGGAGGCCTTCTTGCCCCCCCCCCCCCCCCCCCCCCCCCCCCCCCCCCC
>PRKT01000462.1:120897-134322 GCA_003671525.1 Saccostrea glomerata
CCCCCCCCCCCCCCCCTCCCTCCCCTTCCAGGATACTTCGTGGTTTGCCAGGTAACTATAATATCATGCAACTGTTTGTATGGCTGTTTAATTTTTAATATTTACATTTGCAAATGTTTTCCTTTATATAACACTACTGAAAGCAATCCGTATCTATAACTGTATAAATACAGGTACGGGGTCAAGAGGTCATAGACGTGCGTATGGACAAACGTTTGACGTAATTTCTCAGTGACGTCATAAAGGGTTGACACGCGTTTAGTGGATTACATGCATGCCGTTGGGTTTGAAAAATAAATCATTTCACATCTTCAAAGTCACAATCTTGCAAATATAAAGTATGAATAAACTTGTCACAAATGTAAATATAAGTAATAAGGTATCATTTTAAAACATCTATCAGGCTATAAATACGGGTGGGTACAAGATTAAATTCATCATAAAGCCCTTCGGGATTTATGGAATTTAATCTCGTGACCCACCCGTATTTATATCCCGATAGATGTTTAAAAATGATACCTTATTTCTTAATTAGTTTAACAACTACTTGTATCCAAGTTTCGCGTATTTTCATATACATGACAAAAAATAAACGTTGTAATTCATGCATTGGTTCCCGAGAGGGGTAGATTTAGAATTTATATTTTTTAAGGGATTAGATTGCACTATTACATATCGCACTTTTCTTTTCATAGTTCAAAATCACTACACTCTGCATAGGAGACTGTCTAACTTTGATCACGTGACCTGGGTTATAAGGTCAGATTGAAATTGCCATTTTGTCAATATCGGTCACTATTGTCCTTGCTTCTGCATTGCATCTACTCAGCGCTTTCACTACATTCTTCAAGACATCTTGCACAGAAGAAGATTTCTTCTGGGCGAGGTAAGTTTATATTGAAGTAGTTATTTATATTCATCAGTTTATTACTTTATAGGGGTTATTGTGGAAAACAATTCTCGCAGTGAGTAGTCGAACATTCTAGACGCCATTGTTGGCCTGCAGCAAAACAGAGATTTATAGCTAGACTGGTACTAACACTTGGAAATACTTGTTCGCATGTATGCACGTGTATATTAGGTACCATTTGTAACATTTTTTTAGTTTTAATGTGAATCTACAAATTAAATATTGACATGTGTATTGGCATTTTGGGTGAAAATTGGACTTCCGGTAGATCTAGTGAGTGCACATTAACAGTTTGGGCACAGTTCCTTTTTCGGGGAAGTATTACTACAAAAGGGAACTATTTAACTCTTTTCAGTAATAAAAACATTGTGATGTGTTTTATCTTTATCAAACAAACCTCGCTGACTGAAAAATTCGGACCCCCATTGCTGCGGACGAGAGTAAATTGAGATTTAATAATTGTCCCTGTTGATAATAGTACCAAAAGTATGGAATCTAATAAGGACATTCATTCCAGGACAATTTTAAAAGAATATCATTTAAAATTAAATATTTCAAATAATTATTTTCATCTGTAAAAGAAAAAATGATATTCAAAATTATTATTACGATTTCATTTAAAGAAATAGTATAATAATATTGAATTAGAAAAGAATAATTTCGTGAACGAGTTAGCAAGTGCTGAACGTATCCATTATCACAATTTTAACACAGGTAAGCTATCGTAAGAAATCTATATCATAGAAATATTTCATCATTTGCAGCCATAAATATTGCAGTTTTGAGCACACATATACTTAATAGACAATAAATATTTAGAGGATGTGAAAATATTCTTGCACTTTATATCTTTTATTAAAAACAAACACAAGAGTTGAGACTAATTAAATGAGTGAAAATTCCCGAATTCAGTAATGTTTTTTTGTTACTGAAAAGAGTAATAGTTCCCTTTTACAGTAATACTTCCCCGAAAAAGGAACTGTGCCCAACCTGATAGATACTGTCCAATCAGAGTAAAAAATGAAAGGTTATGACCTTGCCTGCATACATATAGATCAACATTTTAAGGGTGTATAGCTGTATAGGGGACCTTAGATAGAATGTTCTGTCGTTAAAATGATATTGTTCTACGGACCCGGTTTACCGATAGAATTCTTTCCGTGTATTCGTAATGTAGCAGAAAGAAACACCGGCGATAGTGCATTTACTAGGAACAATCTAGAGAGTTCCGAATGTAAACATTTGAATTGGAGAGAAAAACGTTGAGAAAATTAATTGGATTTATGTATTTATATGGATAATTTTTTTGGATAAAAGGCATAAGCAATCTCAAGAAGGTTTGTTTTGATTATTTTGGTAGTTATTCCTAGTGCAAATCATTTTATATTCTTCAAAATCGTTTCGGAGCGGATGCGCTCCGATTTGCTACGTTGCAAGTATATGGGACGTATTCTAACTGTGGTGAGGGCCTGTACCGAGACACAGTTAGATTATTCTAACTAAGGGGACCTCATCAAGAACAAAAGTCAAACTTGGAAACTTTGCACTGTATAATTATAATGTATTATAAGGGACCTATGTACTAGTATATATGTCCCTTGTATAATGCAGGCAAACTGTACAATATGCAGAGTTGATTATTTGCATACCAACCAGCTGTAATTATTTATAATGTTTACCTCCGTACGAAACAGTCCGGGCGGCTTAGACACGGCTCAGGCACGGATTCCGTCTCCTGAAACCCGTGCTTTAGCATTTCGTGCTCCTATGTAAAGCATGTATGGAAAGCCGTGCCTAAAAGTGGTCACGGCACGGACACGGCACGGGATATTGGCCGAATTATTTAAATGAAATCACACGGTTTTACAAAACCCGTGTCAGAATGCCGTGCTTGTTCCCATATATGGACTCACGGATTCTGTAAACCCGTGTCTGAAACCTGTGTCCTTTTTCCATATATGGAGACACGTTTTTTTTGAAACCCGTGTCAAAAAAGCCGTGCCTTATACCATATAAGGAGTCACGGGATCTGTGTATTCATCTAGATTTAGGTCATGGCCTTTAGAGAATGTCCTGATGTAACTGTGAATGCCAAAATAGTGACTGAAACCAAACTAACTTCACATTGCTTTACATTAATGCTTAGTTTTAGAATTTCAAAATCTTATATGAATGTGTACATTTACTTTCTGTTGAAGATTAACTTTATCAGTTACAATTCATGCTAGTTTTTAATTAAGATTTTAATTATAATGTACAATATTCAATTCAATTGTAATTTAATCTAGTATAGCTATAAGGTTGAACAATTTGAGAAAGAATTTAGTAAAAATAAAACTTTCACTCTATAGCACAGTGATGTCACATTAGTGAAAGTCCAACTAAAGTCATTCAAATAAGCCTAAACTATTTCATCATGTTCATTGTCAACATTTCAATACAGGAAGATCATAAAAATTGAAAAATTGACTATTTATTCTAAATTACACTTACTGCATTTAGTTTAAAGTGAAGAAATTATCCCAGACTGACATAAATACAATTTCCAACTGACATCTATTGGTTAAATATCCTTTAAATAGAGCAAAAAGACACACTGACTTAGCTCATGACCAAGAATCCCTCCAATTTAATATTCAAATAAAGGAAGTTATGATTGAGCATGCTCAGTAAAAAGCCGTGAGATATAAATAAATAGTTCGAAGCAAAACCCGCCTCAGTTAAAAACCGTCTCCCTGGGACACGGAGTCCGTGTCTCCACACGGTTTTCTGTGAGTGAGGATTCCTCACTTTCAGACACGGAAGCCGTGTCCGTGTCTTGGACATGCAGAACCCGTGCCGCTTTTTAAAAACCCGTACGGATTCCATGTCTTAGCCGTGCCCAAGCCGTGCCTATTCCGCCTCGAACTTTCGTACGGGCCATTATTATATTGTTAATATAAAATTCTCAAATCTGTGTGGTTAATTGTTTTATTTAGTTGTCATACATTCCTCTCGAGAATTTTTCACTCATATGGAGAGTGGCCCGAGACACCAAACATCCGCCATCGGGCCGATGGTCCCTACATACATGTACTTAGTTAAAAAATACAGTACACGTTAAGTTGAGAAGAAAATAAATAAATAATCATGCACAGACTTCTTACCCTTACCAAAGTAAAATTATTGCAGCAATATTGCTGCTATATTGCGGCAACATTGCAGCAACACATTTTTGTCACCAGAAAAAAGCTTTTTGGGTTAGTGAAATATCACCGCTAGCGGCAACAACTTCTGGCGACATTCTGGCAATACTGCCAGAAAAAATGAAATATCACCGCTAGCTGCAACAACTTCCGGTGACATTCTGGCAATACTGCCAGAAAAAAACTTTCTGGCAACATCTAGGATTACCCATGAGCCATTTGTTGAGCATGCTCAGTCATTTACTTCCTCTTTTAAAATAAAGTGGAGGGAATTCAAAGGCAAGCATGTTTTGCTTCATTACTGACTTGTATTAAGTTGTTAATTGTGTACAGTGGGATTAGTCAAGATGAGTAGTAAGACTGCATAGTGTGGAATGACTATAGAAAAAAGAATTTAAGCAGAATTATAGGAATGTGTACTCTGTTTCCATATCATCAGACTTGGTGAGTCAAAACCAATATTCTTTTTTAGATAAATGATTCAATGGAGATAAAATTGGAAAAAAAATTATATGTGTTTCAATTAGTGCTGCTTGTGATGTATGTATACGTACTAGACTTGTATGTCTATATATCCTATAGTAAAGGATAAGATGATCGAATTAAAGCATGTAAATATTTGAATATTAATGCAGAGTTTCTGGACATTTTCACAGTGGCATATTAATATCGTTTCTATAAAAATTTTTATGCGCCTGTCTGGATAGATCGGGGGTACATATTGTTTTTGTCCTGTCTGTTTGTTTGTAAACTTTAACCTTCGATCACCATTACTTTTGAACCAATGAGAGATAAAGATTTCATATTTGGTATGTCTACTCCACTAATTAAGTTCTATCAAATGACATCAAGGTCAATGACCTTGTGATCTTGACTGTGATCTAAATGCTAAAAATAGCTTTTTTGAATATTCATCATAACTTAAATTAATGAAAGATAGAGACTTTATATTTAGTATGCATAATTCACTAATTAAGCTTTTTTAAAAGACACCAGAAGGTCAATGACATTGAGACCTTGGCTGTGACCCATATCCTTAAAATAGATTTTTTTGAACCTTGGACATAAAATCTTGAGCCATAAAAGATAGAGAACTTGTATTAAGTATGCACCTTTCATTAATTAAACTCTTTCAAATAACACCAAGGTCAATGACCTTGGGACCTTGACTGTGACCATTTAATCAAATTAGATTTTTTGAAAGTTCGACATAACTTTTGAGTCATGAAAGATGGAGAATTCATATTTGGGATGCACCCTCCACTAATTAAACTCTTTCAAGTAACACCAATGTCAATGACAATTTGACCTTTACTGTAACCCATATGCTAAAAATAGCTATTTTGATCCTCTGCCATAAATTTTGAACTATAAGAGATAAAGACTTCATATTTAGTATGCGTTGTCCACTAATTAAGTTCTTTCAAATGACACCAAGATCAATGACCTTGTGACCTTGACTGTGACCCATATGCTATAAATACCTTTTTCAAACTTTCTTGCCACCAGCGCATAGTGTTTCACAAACATATCTTGATTTTCATTCTGAAGATCAACATAATTTTCTATCTTTTCAAAGAATAGCAGAAGTAGCTATTTCTTATTGACCCTGTGGCTTGCTATTGTTTGTTATATTACTCAGCACAGTTTGTTAATTGTTAGATCGATAGATCTGTATTTCTATTAAATACAAATTTATATCTAACTTACATACGAAAAATGATATTGCCACAATATTGCGGCAATAATGCCAGAAGAAAAATATTTTGGTCATGATTTGCAGCAATATTGCTGCGACCCTTTTCTGGCAATATTGCCGCAAAACTGATTAACATACAAAAACGATATAGCCACAATATTGCGACAATAATGCCAAAAGATGTTGCCAGAAGATCAATATTTTGGTCATGATTTGCAGCAATATTGCCGCAACCCCTTTCTGGCAATATTGCCGCAAAACTAATTTACATACGAAAAACAATATAGCCGCAATATTGTGGCAATGTTTTGCCAGAATGTTGCTGCATTATTGCGGCAATAAAGCCAAAAGATGTTGCCAGAAGGTCAATATTTTGGTAAGGGTATACACTATTGAAGTCGCCCATGTGGCACAATGGTTAGTGCGTCTGCTGTAGAGGCGTAGAGTAAGGTGTCAATCCTAACGTCGCGTGTTCGAATCCCATTGTGGAATGGGAGTCTGGTCTTTAGATGAGACTGTATTAAGCGAGATCCCATGTTGGCTCAGTAGGTGCTGGCAAGAAAAAGACCCCTCTCTGCTCAATGGCCCTGTAAGTGCAGAGTATAAGACAAAATTTGCAGCTCTCCACCTGCTGAAAAGAAATCCCTGCGTGAGCCGTGTCCAATTAACCCGATTGTTTCGTACGGGAATGTTTACAAACAGGTCTCAATCTGTGTAACATGGCTCTTCTACAAACTGATTAGACCAGAAGATCTTGACGTATTTGTCCATTGTCCCTCCATCTGTCTGTATATGCTGTGCCGGTTACCCTGTAAACAGTTTTTCAAAATTTGAATTAAATTGACCATCCCTCAATTATGGCATAACTAAAATTATGTACATGCAACTGTGGACTTGATTTGGTCTAGTAGACCTTAATCTTAATGAGCTTGACAGTAATTTTAGATTTGTAGAAGCTTAATATTAAAGAAAATATTCAAAATAGTTTTGCCTGGACGTTCTTGTCTGCCACTTTCACAAAGAAGTCATATTAAGGTATTTCCACCCTCACAATGTTATAGGTTCAAAGTACAAAAACTGCATTTATTTTCATTCAACATCTGGTACTAACATCTGGCTCTTCAGACTCAGCGGTTCCTCCGGTGGCAGCATCTGGTTCAAGTGCCCCATCTTGCGGATCAGGTTCTGCATGCTGTCCTTGACCTGGTTTAGAATGGAGAGCGTCTCTGAGATCCGCTGAAACTGATCCGCGTGTTTGTTGTTTTTCATCTGCTTTTTCTTCATCACGCCCAGTAAAAACTGTATTGCACAATCAATCTACAAAACAATTAAAGAGAATTTGCTTCACGAATATCTACTTCTTAAATATAAAGTACACACTGCTATATACAGAGTTATCTTGTCATGATAGTAACCCCACTATTGTTGTATATACTAATATTGTGTAACTTATTTCTGCTTATCCTGCATTACGTCTAATAAAAACTGTATTGCACAATCAATTTACAAAACAGAGAACACGGAGTGTAAGTTTCCTTTAACTTTCAAAAAATTTGACACTGAAAGTTTTGTTTACATATTACATATATTCTCTGACAAGAGAAATTTAGCAGTTTTAATCCCCCCCCCCCACAAAAAAAATTACAAAAAAGTGGACATAAAGACTTTTCTACGGGAATTTACTTTATGAATATCTAATTCTAAACTATTAAGAACACACTGCTAAATAGACATGTCCAGTTCTAGTACTACATGTATCCTGTCAATAAAAATACCCAACTGTTGAAGTGGTTTACAATTATATTCTACAACTGTACTGAATGAAATAAAATCTTATTGTATTAAACAATGTTCAGTAGAAAAATCAGTTCTATACCCTACTCCAGCATGCTAGAGGTTCACGGCGAGATACTTTTGACTTGGCGCCGCGTAACCTCTACTAGCATCCATAGTAAAAATTCTCGCCGTGGAAATAAATTATTTCATTGAGAAATAAGGCTTTGTATATTAACGAATGGTACGAAATAATAAAATACTTAGTATTTACGATAAAACTTAGGCATAAAACACTGTTAACCTCTCGTATTAGCAATAAATCCATTATTTTTTAAATCGAAGCAAAAATTGAAACCATTCGTCTGTTTATAATTCAGAAATGGAATTAAGAAAATCTTACGAAATGAAACTAGTGTAATGCAACGAAAATTTCGTTTTCTTACAAGCAATCCGCAAAATTAATGTGAAGTCAAATCGAAAGTACTTCTGGTGACAAATTGGAATAATGAAAATTGTCATTAATTAACAATAATGCACAATGAATAAAATGGATTTTATTATTTCTTGTGACTTTCATACCCCATGCAAACACGTAGGTACCTGAAAATTACTTGTTAACAGTTTATTTCAAGCATAATACGTTCCGCCCAAAATCTCAGGCGGAACGCGCTCGTAAGAAAATGGCCTTCGGATGTAAGAGTTCGAGGTATATAAGGAGCGTAGGGACGTAGGGGCTCTTACTTGTAGGAGTACTCTATACCCTAGCTGCAGAACAGTTGCTATTCGAAAAAAAAAACAAGAGGCTCATGGGCCACATCACTCATCTGAACATTGTAGAAAACAAAATATTGGTTAAATCAAGAAAAGTTTAAATCCAAAAGTAGTCTCATGACCTTTGGTCGGCCATTGTGGCCCTGCCCTACCCCCAGGGGTCAAGATTTGAACAAAGTTGAATCTACACTACCTGAGGATGCTTCCATATAAACATGATCAATTCTGGCTTTGTTATTCTTGAGAAGAAGATTTTAAAAGAATTTTCCTATATATATGTATATGTAAAACTTTGGTCGGCCATTGTGGCCCCGCCCTACCCCTGGGGTCATAATTTGAACAAACTAGAATCTACACCCTACCCCCAGAGGTCATGAACAAAAGAAACAATAATCTACACTACCTGAGGATGCTTTCCTATAAGTTATATTTTTCCTGGCACAGTGGTTCTTGAGAAAAAGATTTTTAAAACATCCCATCAATTTTTTCATTATTTCTCAAGTATATCCCCTTGAATAAGGGTGTGGCCCTTCATTTGAACAAACTTGAATTTCCTTTACCCAAGGATGCTTTGTGACAAGTTTTGGTTGAAATTGGCCCAGTGGTTCTTAAGAAGAAGATGAAAATGTGAAAAGTTTACGACGACGCTGACGGCGACAGGCAACGGACAAATTTTGATCAGAATAGCTCACATGGGCCTTTGGCTCAGGTGAGCTAAAACGTAAGAAAAAAAAGGAAATGAGCTTCTTTTCTTTTTAACTCTGTAACAATCTGATTCTACTGAAATTAATAATTACATTGTAGTAAAACTTTCTTCGAGGTTTCCATGTGACCAATTCAAAATGTATATAAACACTGACCTGATTAAGACTAAGTGTGGGTGTAGGACTTGCCCACAGGCTTTTTGTCTGGCCCCGTCCCATATGGACACCTCATTATTTCCCTGGGTGGCCTAGATCAGCCAGGACTGCTCCTGGGGGTGCATGATCAACCTCCTTACTCGGGCACCTGTCCATAACATTATAATTATCAATATAAAAACTTAAAGCTCTGCTGAATATTGTCACGTCCTTGCGATTTCCCGTTCTTAAGAGTCTTGACTGCATTCATAATCTCCTCCTTAGTTGGTGGGTCAGATCATCTGTTGCTTTTGGTACGACAACTGCTTCATCGGGTGATTGTTGATTAAGAACTTCGCGGATGTGTTCAGCCCATTTCTCTTGTTGTTTTATACTGATGTCAGTAGTGTTCCAAGTTTGTCTTTGATAGATCTTACGATGTTTCCTATAAATTTGCCACACGCTCGTTTTGAGATTTTATATACCCCCCTTGCTCTCCCCGTACTGGTGCTTTCTCTGCCTCAGCTGCAAGTTGGTCTATGGCTTCTCTCTTGTTACGGCGTGCAAGCAACTTAACTTTCTTGTTGACCTCACTTTACACCTCCTCTTGCCTCTCACAGTCGTGGGGACTTGGTCTGCAGCATCTTTTTCTAAATTTCCTTTCTCTCCTCTATAGCAATTAAAGTCTCCTGCTGGATCCAATCTTTGTTGGTGTTTCTTTTGCGAAACCCTAGTTTCATTTTGCTGCTTTAAGGGTATAGTTGGATCACTTCCTTCCAGATGTTGTCCACATTGAAATACCCATCTTCATCATATATGTCTTGAATGATCTGGAATCTGTTTCCTAATTTGCCACTGTAGGCATCTTTCACGGCGTTGTCCCTCAGACTCTGAATGGCAAAACATTTTTGAGTATTAGGCCTTACTTCAGCTTTTTTTATTTAGTTTGATCTTATTGAGTGCTGATGTTGGTCGCTGCCTACGTCTGCACTCCACTTGACCCTAACATGTATTAGAGAGCGTCTCCACATGCCATTGATCATCAGATGGTCAACCTGGTTCTTGTTTCTTCCATTTGGTGAGTTCCAGGTCAGCTTGTAAAAATCGGAGTGTGTAAAGAGCATTCCTCCTATCACTAGGTTGTTCATAGCACAGAACTCCACCAGTCTTTCGCCATTATCGTTCCTGGTCCCAAACCCCTTTTATTTTCATGACTCTTTTAGAGTTGGTATTGTCCTTTTCAACCTTAGAATTGTGGTCCCCCATCACTGAAAAAAATAAATAGTGAAAGTCACTGGGAAGACTAGTAAATTTACTGTCCATACAATCACTACCTTAAAAGTAGTTTTACTGGGAATTGGGTAGATTTACTAGATAACATTAGTAAATCTAAGCATTCATTCGTAACTTTCACTAGGTATTTAAGTATCTTTACGACTACTACACCACTTTTCACTATCTTAGCTAGTAAACAGGATGATTACTTATCACTGTCCATACAATCACTACCTTAAAAGTAGTTTAACAAGGTAATTCTCTCAGTGATTGGGACAAGCTGTCATACCGTTGGGTTTTCTCTGTCTCTGCCTGCAGCTGACTATAAAAGTTATTCTTCTTTTCATCGTCACTGTCATTTGTTGGTGCGTACCATTGTTTTAATGAGGTTTGATGTGATTGCCCCTTCATTTTGAGCTAATTAATCTATTATTTATGGGCTTCCATTCCAATAGACACGGCTCTACAGCTTACCTGAGAATGATGGCCACTCCTTCACGCTGTAGGTTGTCATCTAGAGTGGAGGACAGTCTCTCCTGTGGCGAAGGAATATGGGTCCATCTGCTCTCACTCACTCCTAGGACATGGAGGTTAAACAGTTTCATCTCAGATGTTACCTGTACTAGCTTGCCTGTCTTATACATTGTCCTCACATTCCAATGCCCTAGTCTGAGCTTGGTTTTGCTAGTGTTCAGGTCCTCCCCCCATTCTGCTGGTAATGTCCTTTGATGGCTTTGATTATCAGCATTCTCATGAGTCTCATTTAACTCGGAAGGCTTTACTCACGATGGGGTAAAGGTTTTTCTTGTTGATGTTCCGGTAACTTTCTCCTTTTACAGGGTTGTTAGCCCTACCTGAGGGATCAGGGTAATTTGTTAATGGTTTCGTTCTACTTGATATATGGCTTAACATGGATAACTAATCAAGATCTTCACGTAAATATTAAGAAGATTTTAATTTCTCATTGGAAGCTGCCTTTCCGGGCTAACGTTCCCACTGGGACGACCATTTTCCGTGGCATGGACAGTTGCTAGAAGTGTGGTTATACCAACATCCTTGTGGTACTCCGGATTTATGTAGGATTTACTCCGTAGCCTTTCCATCTCCCATGCTTCAAATTCAAATGTGTGCAAAACGGGAACAAAACATATTAAGTGTCGGGATGGGTATCCCATTATCCTGTAAAATAATTGCCATGTTCTTCAGTAATTTATTTTTCACGGTGGATTGCTTTTTATTGAGCAATGTCATGCACACTCTTCAGAATAGGGTTCTAGTGTTGAACTCGACTACAGTTTATTCCAATAATGGAAAGTATTTAACAAAATTTGACGTTATACTGTAAAAAAACAAATATTCGTAGGGGATTAAATTTCGTTTATTTCGTTGTTAACAATTATAAACGAAATTAAATCCAACACGAAATTTTTTATGACTATATATTGAATGGAATTACTCTCAAAACAACGAATTAAATGCCCACGAAAATATTTTTAATGACAAATTAACGAAATTTTATCCCCACGAAATTTTTTGCTTCTACAGTATATAATTCAGCTGTATAATTATTGTTGTTAGAATTAGCTTTTTAATGTGCACATGAGGAATAAAATATAAAAATAACCCTCTACCAACGAAATTGAATGGTACCCCACATAATGTGCCTCTCCCATATTCCCTATCCAATCCCAGACACAAGCGGAATGAGTATAGCGTAAACTTATTTGATTTGAGACAATTATTTAAAAAAGTTAAGTAAGATTGTGCTCATGATACATGTAGCATTCACTGACCTTTTGTCCATTCGGGATGCGAAAGCGTATTATTTTTAGGTAGATATAAAGGGTGAACGACATTGTAAGCTATCATGATGATGTTTATCTATCTTGGGACGTCGAAACAGGATCAGTAACGGAACATTGTTATAGACTAACTTTAACACTTTATCACCGTGTGGAATTCACTGTTTTTCGTATAATAGTATTTCATTTTGGACTTTAAATGTTATATACAAGTGTTTTGTTTTGATGTGATATTAAATTTTCTGAAATTAATTACTTTTAAGGATTGCTTAGTAACTGATTGTAAATACTGGCAATACTTGTCGAACACCTCAGGGCAGATATTCAAGTATACTCACTGTCAATGAAAACGCAACACTCAAATTTTAGGGTGAAAATAATATACGGGATATAACTATGTGCCAAACAAGTTAGGACATCTTTTGCTTTGCCTAATCAGTTATTCAATGGTGGAATTGTTTTCATTCTAAAGTTGAAAGTTGAACACCAGAGAGTGTTTATGCTCAAGTACCTTAAAGATATGTATGCTGTGTTAAACAGTATTTTTGCACAGCTGAAACCGAACAAAAATTTCTGGAGTATGATAAGCTACCAAAAAAGAAGCATTCTTGCAAATTCGATGAAATTTTGTACAATTAAGTCAGGAAAATAACATGATACTTTTTTTTGTGACGTCTGTTCAGTAAAGGGACACAAATAGACCAATCAGCTCAATGAGTTGCATTTAATGCATTTATGTGTTAGTAGATAAAATACTACATGTGTTTTTCAAAAAGGCTAGTTTTTTAAATTGCTCTCAGAAAGACTTGATACATTATGTACATTATTATCTACTAATCCCATGCTCATATTTGCATACAATTGATTAACAATGATGAAAATTAAAGTTTTCCCTACTCCATTGCACAGGTCCGTTTGTTTAGAGTTTCCCCGTGCTGTACTGCTCGTGGACATTTACATATTATACAATATTATACATCTTGCCTTCTTAGAAATATAGTTGGGCTAATAAAATAAAATAAAAAGGAATTCTAGGCCTCTAAATCTATTCCAGTTTGAGAGCACAAGCAAGCATTTCGATGAACACTATTAAGAAAAATTAATTCAGGGGGGCAGCTGGGGCACTACCGCCATCCCCCACTTTCAGATCGGGGGGGGGGGGGGGGGG
>PRKT01000462.1:135506-172464 GCA_003671525.1 Saccostrea glomerata
AGATTCCATCAAGTTTCCATTCCACGGAAACCACTACGCTCCGATTCCATATGGTTTCCTGAGTCAAGGAAACTTTAGGAATCATGAGGTTTCCCGAGCTTCCATGTAGTTTCCCGTAAAAGGAAACCTAAAGATTCCCCCAAGTTTCCATTCCATGGAAACCCCCTACGCTCCGATTCCATCAAGTTTCCTGATTCTGGAAACCAGTGGAATCTTCAGGTTTCCCATTACAGGAAACTACATGGATGTTCGGGAAACTTCAGGTTTACAGAGGTTTCCGTGGTTCGGGATACCTTATGGAATCGGAGCGTAGGGGGTTTCCGTGTCAAGGAAACTTGGCGGAATAACCTAGCATCCGCTACGGAAACCACTGGGAAACATGATGTAAACTTGAGGTTTCCATGTGGTTTCCATAAAGTTTCCCGTGATGGGAAACCACTTTTTTCACCCAGTGCTCAATATTGACAATCGCTAACTCATGTGTTTGTAGTAAAAACATAGTATACCATCATGCTTTTCGGTTCATTCACGAGATTGGACCATTGTTTGCTGTAAACATGCGAGACAACGTGATCATGAATATTTCAAGAAGAGGTGGTTTTTTATCCGACATGGAGAGAAAATTATTTTTACCAAATAATATTTCATAACTTTTAAAAGCGATGGAGTGTAATTGTCTTATTTGCAGAAAGTATATAACTTATATAACTTGATGAGACACCATATATATTTATTACTTTTAAGGTGTTTCCACCCTCACAATTTTATAGGTTCAAAGTACAAAAACTGCATTTATTTTCATCTAATATACTTTAAACTTTCCAATTATTGCAAAAAATGTATAGGTCACCATATCATTTAAGATGCGAAACATAAATAAAAGAAGTGTATGTAAACGATAAAAAATCGCACTTTTTTGTAAACAGTATGATGAAAAATGTGTAAAAACTGGTTAAAATGCATAATTCTGATGCTGAGTGTTCCTAAATATTTCCTACTTAAAAGATACTTTTAAATTGTGAATATCAGGGACACTATTTTACAAAAAAAGCAAATGCCTGAATGAAGAGACCTTAGAAGGAGTTATTGCCCTTGTCAACATTTTTATAAGATTGAATAATTGATTAAATATAGAAAATATGCATTTTTTAAATTCTTTAACTGAACAATATTTATCATTACACCTATTGTAAAGCATTCTTCAAAGAAATATTGTTATAAAAGTTATGAATTTAAACTTATTACAGTTTTTGAAAAAACCTATGACATCATAGGAGGGTGGAATTACCTGAAAATAAAACACTAATGCGGCATATATAGTTTTAATATTCCATGAGCAAACAATATGCAATTATTTACTTATCGATGTTCTTTATGTACATGTTTATAAATTTTATATTTCATTTACTGTAACCTGTTGTACATTTACTCATTTTCAACACCTGTTATTTTTAACTTACTGTTGCTTCCCCTTTAATACTGTTTTCAAATTCTACTTGACATGCTTAATCAGTTCGGAGGCCGAGTGTACTATAGTTTTCCATCATGTTCTACTAGATTCAGTTTGGAGGCTACATTGCCATATCCAACTGAAAACTTAGTATTTTTTGTTCCAAATCAACCATTTCTATCGTTGCGAATTGTTAATGAATTCGGACACCATATTCCTCGTTACCTTGGACTTTTATAATTGTTCGGGAAGAGTCCTTTGAATTCGGCTCTACTACTTCCAGCCCATAAACTAGACAGCACTACAAGGTCAAAATTACACTGTATTAGTTTATTCTATGGAACCTGTATTAGATATGCTTCAAAGCGTATTTAAGTCATATTAAAACTACTTTTATTAAGGTCTTCCGTTTCCAACGGAAGACCTTATTGTTTTCGTTCGGTTTCTTTTTCCCTATTATTATTATTATTAAGGTCTTTCGTCTCCAACGGAAGACCTTATTGTTTTCGTTCGGTTTCTTTTTCCCTATTATTATTATTTTTCTTACCGATTTGTGCACGCGATTTCTCAGAAACGGCTGGACCGATTCTCACTAAATTTTTAGATCTGATAGATATTTATCTGAACCTTGTCGGAAATTTTTTGTAAGTACGTCGTCACTTCCGGTCGTGAGATATAGACGATTTACTGATTTTTAGAGGGTCAGCTTGTCCTGAGATCTCTTCCTAAACGACTTTAGATATCGACTTGATATTTTCAGTGAAGGTAGAGGAAGGATAGTAGATGTGACATTTTACATATAGAGCTTTCCAGGTAAGAAGGCATCGACGCTTGCCTGGGCTCTAAAAATAGCCTCATACTCATCTTGCAAAAATTGACACGTTTTCTTTTATATCTTTTTACCTGTTAATATTTTGTTAAGACATATATAATAAAAATGTGCAACATAATAAGACCTTTCATTTGATACCAAGTAAACTGGGTAAGTCTTTAAAATTAGGGGCATAGAGGGGCCAAAAGTCTCTCGTCTTTAACTTTTTTGTTTTTCAATATTTTCAAATTATATAAGTATAGTTGATAGAAACATTTCTTATTAGGCTGAATATATAATTCGTTTGTAAGTTTATAGATTCAAACTCGGGATATCAACATTCAAAAATCTGAAGCGGGAACAAAGTGGCGGCGGTCTCTGTCAATTCCGACATTTCGCAATAGCGTTAACAGAGGCATCCGAGCGTTTGCTTGAACAAAAGTAACATAAGGGGCAATGAAATGTTTAAGGATACTTGGATTGTCACGTCGTAGATTCGTTGCAATTATGTGTCAAACTACATTCATAATCCAAGGTCTCCTTACAAGTCTTCTTTAATTGGTTTTCGTTGTTTCTCAAAGTAGAAACAAGAAAAGAATTAATGCGCAGGTACGATAAGGCTTCCCAGAGAATATTGTAGTGTACTCTGTGCATGAACTTCTCTGAACTACAAATGTATGACGTCATAATTGAAAATGACGTCAAGTCACTGCATACTTGAGCTGTAATGATGGGGAGAATGTCAAACTTTACACCTTTATTTCAATCTGCATATAAAGTTGCAGAATTCTAGTTTAAAATAAACGTGTTTTTATCACTTTTTTAACTGTAATATATCCGAATAATATAGATAACCTTGCTTTGTTACTCTTGTTTAAGAGTCAGCGTGTTCAAACTCCGTACGAAAATAAACGTTTGACATTTACCCTTTTTTATACCCGTGGACAAAGGCACAGTTCAAAATATGTGCTTAAAAGAGCCTGGCGCAGGTAGTTTATGAGGATTTATTTAACATCTTTTATGGAATTATGTAAAAGAGATTCCCCTCTAACTGAATTTTGCTTGGGAAATATGTATGGTGGCTTTGTTTTAAAACAGTTGACGATATTCGGTGGAAAATACCCTCAGATTTGTCGGTAAGTTGAAGTTAATCTGAAATAAATTGTTCCAAAGAAATAGTATAACTTTTCCAAAGCACATTTCGGTTTCACAAGGATGCAACGAGTTTATTTATGTGACAAATGTAAATAATAATTGTGTTAACAACCTGCGCCGAAGCGATTTATGTGAAACATTTCAAAAAAGAAGAAATGACCGTCACGTGATCAACAAGGTCATGTGACATCGTAACAAATATGTTATATATAGCCTTGGGGATATTCTGTATGAATTTGGCGCACTGAGGTGCATAACTTAAAAATAAAACTAAAAATCAACTTTGCAAAAGAGTGTTACGTTTTAAATGCATAATAAGCTCCGGGTAGCCTTAACAGTACTGCGTGTGCAAATTAAGTACGCATTGATGATATTATCTAAATCAAAAGGATTTAATCAAAAGAGAAAAGGCATGATTCCATGATGTTTCATCAAAGATAAAAGTCAAAGTCATATCTCATCTTATCGAAAATTCGGACGGAAGACCTACCCGTTGCTTGCAACGAGATCACATCTAGTTATTATTTTTTTTTCTTACCGATTTTTGTGCACGCCAGTTCTCGGAAACAGCGTGGTCGATTTTCACGAAACTTTCAGATCTAATAGATATTGGTCTGAACCTTATTGGAAATTTTTATATGTACGTCATCACTTCCGGTCGTGAGATATGGACAATTTACTGATTTTAAGAGGGTCAGCTTGTCCGGGCAATCACTAAAAAACGAATGAAGATATTGACTTGAGATTTTCAGTGAAGGTAGAGGAAGGATTGCTTAATTGCTTTTTTGAGTCTATATCTTTCCAGCGCAAAAGGCGTTGAAGCTCATCTGAGCTCGTTATAATTATTATTTTTCTGACCATCAAATTTTGTGCACGTGATTTCACGAAGACTACTGTATGGATTTTTATGAAATTTGCAGGAACAATGTGTTGCTATCTGAAGTTATTATATCCTGGAGATTTTTTGGAAATTCCTTTCTGATGCCAAGTTACGGACAATTTTCTGATTTTAAATTGACATTTTGTTCGCGGATAATCTAAAGAACGGTAAAAGATATCACGGTGAAACTTTCAGGGATTAAAGATCGTGATAAGTACTATCCAAGACGCGATCTTTTGTACAACGTCTCTACTTCCTGTCGTAACGGCATGTAAAGAAAAAAAGTCAAATTTTTGAACTTTTTTGTTTTTCAATATTTTCAAATCATATTTGTATATTTGATAGATACATTTCTCGTTAGGCTGAATATATATACTTTGTTCGTAAATTGATGAATTCGAACTCGAGATATAAACATTCAAAAGTCTGAAGCGTGATCTTAATGGCGGCGGTCTCTGTCAATTCCGACATTTCGCAATAGGGGTTTTCAAAGGCAGCCGAGCGTTTGCTTGAACGAAAGTAACATAAGGAGCAATGAAATCTGTAGGGATACTTGGATTGTCACGTCGTAGGTTCGTTGTAATTCGGTGTCAAACTACATTTATAATCCAAGGTCTACTTACAAGTCTTCTTTAATTGGTTTTGGTTGTTTCTCAAAGTAGAAATAGAAAAGAATTAATGTGCAAATGAAGTACAATATCTATATCTTTTGTTTTGCATCACGGTAATACCTAACTTAAATCAAAGTTATAATTAATAGTTTCTCAAGAATGTAGTAAGTAAAAAACGTGACCACTGTTTTCTAATGCACACTTGTGTCATATTTAATCAATAGAAAGGACAACTGTTACAACAAGAACATGTTTTATTTTTAAAGATAATTTTTCAAAGACCGTTTAATTGACCTATATAAACATTTTATTTTCTCAATGCAAGTTATTGAACATAACGGAATCTTATTTCTTGACCCTCGTAGGGCGATCGAAGCATTTTTTTCGGTGAAACATACCACCCTTTTCATGAAAGTGTAAGTAATCGTAATAGTCAACTTTCGTGAGTGAAAATTGAAAAATTAACCATTCATAGCTGTTTCACTGCTTTAGTGTTATTTGCATATATACGATTGATTGATTGTATACTGTTTAACGTCCCTCTTCAGAATATTTCACTGATATGGAGACGGCACCATTGCCGGTGAAGGGCTGCATATTTGGGCCTATGCTCGGCACTCAGGGCCATTGAGCAGGGAGGGATCTTTATCCTGCCACAGCTGCTGTGACACGGGGCCTCGGTCTATACCGTCTCATCCGAAGGACCATGAACATTCCAATAGAAATTCGCTAAGATTTACTCGTTGCGTTTGGCGCAAAATTATGAATAGTGACCCTTCTTTGATAATTCCAAGACAGATTAACTTTTGGAGAATTATACGTACATACAAGTGAAGTAAGAGTAGTTGTTCAAATAGCCTAATCGATAAGCGTATTGGATTTTCACGCTAGTGACCCGTTTCAATTACCAGTGTGTCCAAAATATGTTTAATCCATTTTCAGCTCGATTTTATGGGTTATTTTTCGGAATCGGACGGAAGACCTACTCGTTGCTCGCAACGAAATCGTTTCTAGTTGATTTTACTTTCTTGATGGATATCAAAACATTTTCTCATTATTTACAATCTTAATCCGTCCTATTTTTGATACTTTTACTTTGTTTCGAGAAAAGAAAATGGTTCTCGAAAACCTAACACTGTTATGAAAGAGCTTCCAAGGCATTGATAGTTTACCTGTGACTCGGGGAACACAGTCATGACTTCCATCGCCTTGTCGCTGACCACTATATCTTTATTGTTTATTTTATGGCAGATCGATCGTTTTTTCTTAAAGAAGTAGCAGTAGCTATTTCTTTTTTAGAACAAAGTAACAGTAGCTAAAAGCTATAGATGAATTAAGATTATGCATAATAAGACGATTATAAAATATCCTTCATAGAAGTAAAATAATAAAAAGTAGTTTGTACTGCCTTCCATGTAACTTTTATTCAATGAAATTATAAAGACACGGATTACAGCAAGTTAACCACTTTATTGTCACAATAACAGTACACGTAGAGGTGCGGATCCTATAATAGGCGCAAGTTTGTCCCTGTTTACAAGAGGTGACGAGATTTAGTATAAGGGTGATGGATTATTGTTGTTCGTTTGATCATTTGATTGGTAAAAATCTAAAATTACCAAACACAAATATACAAACACATGATATAAACAAACGTACTGCTAACTTACTACAAAGACAATGTTTGAATGAAATCTAGATCAAATTACATTGCTGACAAATTACATTACATAGCTTACATTGTAACTCGCTAAAAGTACACATGAGTTTTTACAAATGTATTCAATGTCGCCTTACATAAGCCTTAAAACTGCAACTTTAAAACAATAAACAGATAGCTTATAAAACTTACATTGTGATCAGCCACAGTTTCTCTGAGTTTACAAACGTCTGGATAGTACTACTATTACAAGAATAATATTTGTACGTGAAAATACAGATTATATAATAAAACCTACACAGCATAGTTTCTTCACCAAAATAAATATTCAACTGTAGGCTCTCCCAATCCATGTTAAATAAACAAAATACAGGTGATTTTACCTTCAACATAAACAGCAGTCGGGAGTTTATGGTCAGTAAGCGAAATTCAAGCGTGAGAATCATGAGAACAATTTGAACAATGAACAATGTATTTAGTTAATCAATATTTGACATATTTGCTAATGCACCTAAAATGCACAATCTGCAATTCTAAATAATACTATACAAAATGTAAGACATTACAAGATATGATATGCTACAAAAATACATTGAGACATATTTTAGTATAAAACTCTTCTTATAGAAAAAACGAGTAAACAAATATTCCTGGGAAATAATGATCTTGATTGTATCGTCAAACTGGAAAATTAAATAAGTAGATTTTTCATTATGATTATTAAATTATTGTTTATTTATTTCTTTATTTATTAATCAATAATTGATAAATTATTATTATTTCAAAATCAATTAGTTTTTTTTAGAGGAATCATATAAAGTAGAAAGATTGAGCACAAATCATTTTCAAATCAAATACAATTTGAATATCCGTTTATTGAGAAACAGGAACCAAAAATATTGTAAAATCACATTTTTTTTTCAAAGTTTAAATTTTCGCTGTTTGAGGAAAATATATTGGTTCATGGGATTTGATAAGTGATTTTAAAGTACGGTAATGATTCTAGATAAGATATGTTAATTAACGAGGTTAGCAGCTTTAGCCATCGAGTAGAAGACCCCGGATTTATCCTCCAGTAGTTTTTGTGGGGCTCCAAACTCGACTATTAATCCGTTGTCCATCACCATTATTCTGTTGAAATGAAACCAAAAAAAAAATCATCATGACTGCCACTCAAGTGTCCTCTAAACTTTTAATTATCATAATCCATTACGGTGTTAAGTCTATGAGCTGGAGTCAGTACCTTATGTATTATAATCTATTACAGAGTTGAGTCTATGAGCTATAGACGGTAACTCATATATCGTAATCCATTACAGTGTTGAGTCTTTGAGCTATAGACAGTAACTCACCTATCGTAATGCATTACAGTGTTGAGTCTTTGAGCTATAGACAGTATCACACCTATCGTAATCCTTCACGGTGTTGAGTCTTTGAGCTATAGACAGTACCTCACCTATCATAATCCATCACCGTGTTGAGTCTATAAGCTTTATACAGTAACTCACCTATCGAAATCCATCACAGTGTTGAGTCTATGAGCTATAGACAGTAACTCACCTATCGCAATCCATCACAGTGTTAAGTCTATGAGCTATAGACAGTAACTCACCTATCGTAATCCATCACAGTGTTGAGTCTATGAGCTATAGACAGTAACTCACCTATCGTAATCCATCACAGTGTTGACTCTATAAGCTATAGACAGTAACTCACCTATCGTAATCCATCACAGTGTTGAGTCTATGAGCTATAGACAGTAACTCATCTATCGTAATCCATCACAGTGTTGAGTATATGAGCTATAGACAGTAACTCATCTATCGTAATCCATCACAGTGTTGAGTATATGAGCTATAAACAGTAACTCACCTATCGTAATATATCACAGTGTTGAGTCTATGAGCTATAGACAGTAACTCATCTATCGTAATCCATCACAGTGTTGAGTCTATGAGCTATAGACAGTAACTCACCTATCGTAATCCATCACAGTGTTGAGCCTACTATTTGTTGTTCCATAATAATCATTTCTATATAGTTGTGAATAAATAAATTCAGAATGCACATTCCTCGTTACTTTAGACTTTTATATGTGTTCGGGAAGAGTCCTTGGAATACAGCTCGTCTTCTTCCGGCCAACAGCACCACTCACTTTCCTGCTAACATTCCCTCTTGTCCGATCAACGACACATCTTTTAGACCCCAAACTCCACGGTCAAAATTACAATGTATTCGTTTATTTTATGAAAACAGTTTTAAATATGCTTCAAAGTATTTTTTAGTCATATTAATACTACTTTTATTGATTTTACTTTCATGATGGATATCAAAAGATTCGTCTCATGATGTACAATCTTAATCCGTCTTCAGCTTTTTTGATACTTTTACCTTGTTTCGAGAAAAGAAAATGGTTCTCAAAAACCTAACACTGTTATGAAAGAACTTCCAAGCCATTGATAGTTTACCAGTGACTCAGAGTACACAGACATGATTCCTACTGTCTTTGTCACTGACCACTATTATAATACCTTATTGTTTTATTTTTGGCATATCGATCGCTCTTTTTTTAAAGAAAGTAATAGCGTTATTTCTTTCTTAAAACAAGGTAATAGTAGCTAAAGGTATTGATGAATTAAGATTATGCATAATAAGACGATTATTGAAGTATTCTTCATTGAAGTAAAATAATCAAAAGAAGTTATTTTATGCTACAAAAATACATCGAAACATATTTTAGCATAAAGCTCTTCTTACAGAAAAAGAACGAATAAATAAATATTTTTGGGAAATAATGATCTTGTTTGTATCGTCAATTTCGAAAATTAAATATGCTGATTTTTTATAATGATTATTTAATTATTTTTATATATTTCTTTATTTATTAATCAATAATTGATAAATTATTATTATTTCAAAATCAAGTAGTTTTTAGAGGAATCCTAGATAGTTTGATTAGAAAGATTGAACACAAATCATTTTAAAATCAAATAAAATTTGAATATCCGTTTATTGAGAAACAGGAAGAAAATAATAATGTAAAAATCACATATTTTCCAAAGGTCAAATTTTCGCAGTTTGAGGAAAATATATTGGTTCATGGGATTTGATAAGTGATTTCACAGTAATGTAATGATTCTAGATAAGATATGTTAATTAACGAGGTTAGCCGCTTTAGCCATCGAGTAGAAGACCCCGGATTTATCCTCCAGTAGTTTTTGTGGGGCTCCAAACTCGACTATCAATCCTTTGTCCATCACCATTATTCTGTAAAAAATATAACATTAAAATTCATCATAAGACTGCCACTTAAGTGTCCTCTAAACTTTTAATTATCATAATCCATTACGGTGTTAAGTCTATGAGCTGGAGACAGTACCTTGCATATCAAAATCCATTACAGTGTCAAGTCTATGAGCTATAGACAGTAACTCACCTATCGTAATCCATCACAGTATTGTGTCTATGAACTACAGACAGTATCTTACTTATCAAAATCCATTACGGTGTTGAGTCTATGAGCTATAGACAGTCACTCACCTATCGTAATCCATATCAGCGCTAAGTCTATCAGTTATAGACAGTACCCACCTATCATAATCCATTACAGTGTTGAGTCTATGAGCCATAGACAGTAACTCGCCTATCGTAATCCATCACAGTGTTGTGGATCTATGAGCTATACACAGTCATTCACCTAATGTAATCTATTACAGTGTTGAGTCTATGAACTATAGACAGTAACCCACCTATCGTATAATCCATTACATTGTTGAGTCTATGAGCTAAAGACAGTATGTGAACTATCATAATCTATGAAAGTGTTGAGTCTATGAGCTATTGACAGTTATTCACCAATCGTAATCTATTACAGAGTTCAGTTTATGAGCTATAGACAGTAACTCACCCGTTGTTATCCATCACAGTTTTAAGTTTATGAGCTATAGACAGTGACTCACCTATCGTAATCTATCACAATGTTGGGTCTATGAGCTATAGACAGTAACTCACCTATCGTACTCCATCACAATGTTGGGTCTATGAGCTATATACAGTCACTCACCTATCGTAATCCATCACGGTGTTGAGTCTATGAGCTATGGACAGTACAGTACAGTCACTGAACTCTGATTTAATCGTCCTCTGGATCAGTTCATCTGTCTCTACATCCACGGCTGCCGTGGCTTCGTCCAGAATCAGGATCTTTGTCTTGTGTAGTAGAGTTCTAGCCAGACACACCAGCTGTCGCTGACCAGCGCTACATAAGAGATACAAAATATACATGGATACATAGATATAATTCAAAATGGAGGTTTCTAACATGAATAAGATGAATAAATTAAAGATACTCTTATTATTACACATTTTATAAGTGACAGAATTGCATCTTGCATCATCCATATTAAAAGACAAACATATATATTGGTACATCCCTCTAATTATTCTTAGAATCGGTAGGAGAGGAAAGAAGTGCAGATAATTACAAGTTCCTTAATTTGCAAACTTGAATTAAAAATTGTGAAGATGTTCTTAACTGAGCCTCAAACTTGCTGATAAGGAGTATCTTTCCTACCCAAATAGCTTGGCAAATGTAATTTATTACGAAGATCAACCGAATTATTTTGTGAATCATAACGCCAGTGAGAAGTCTGAAATTCCCCTTGTTTCACTTTCATTTTCAGAGGTTCCCACAGACAGACGAATTTTGCGGAAAACGAATCTGACATGCCACCTCGAGATTTTAAAAAGGAAAGACAACTTGATGTGCTTTGATTTTAGAGGTCGCTAACTGCTGAACGAAAATTAGGGACATCGCTATGAGAAGAAACGTTAACATTGTCACCCATGGGAAAATTAGTGGACTGTACCCATAAATTTAAATTTTAAAATCATACACAAAAATAGTCCCCATTTTGAAAAAAATATTGTTTACAATAAGAAAACATTCAATGTCGACAAGTTTCGTAAAGGTGAAAAACTGAAACACTAAAAAAATCGACTTTATCTGTTATCAAGTGTTTTGATTTAATCACTTTCTAAAATAAGATACCATGATTCTTAAAAAAACCCCAAAATTTTCACCTGAAGTTCTTACATAACGTTTTCGTATAATGTTTGAATCCATACTTTTTTCTGGAGTTCTCATATGAAGTTTTCACACAAAGTTTTAATGCAAACTTTTTCCCCAAAGTTTTCTCGTGCGCTTTCACTTGAGTTCTCACTTAAGCTCTCACTTTAGCCCTGTATTTTTCACCTGAGCTCTTACCTGAAATTTTGACCCCCTTCCCCACATTCGTAATCTAGCTGCCCTACACAGCTAGTGACAAAGTCTTTCATATGAGCTCTCTCTATCGCCACCCAAAGATCCTGATCTGAAAATCTCTCGAGCGGATCCAAGTTAGAACGGATGGATCCAGAAAATATGACAGGATCCTGAAAAAATACATCGTGTTGAAAGCTGTCAAGATATTTTAGTACTTCAGGTCAACGTAGAAGCAGACTATAAAATTTCAATAATAATCTATTTTTCGAAAGAAGTATAGAAAGCAAAATACACATTTTCAGTAATTATTCGGTACTATAGACCAAGGTAATAGGGAAATGCAACAATAAGCCAATTAAATATCATAATATATTACATCAAAATGAAAATAGCGATTGAAAGTAGATAAAGAATTAGAGAGTATTTATACTAAAAGAAGATCAAGAATAAAAAATATTGATGCAATGACTCAAATCATTAGATTAAAGTAAAAATACTTCATAAATCATTCATAAATCACAACAATGGAGTAAAGTAGAAAGTGTAATAAAGAGTCGATAGTTATGCAATAATTAAAACTGTAATGATGCATGACCATAGGTTAATTGCTTTTTGCTTAAAACCCACATCAAAGTTATCCTGGATTCATTTAGAAGAAATCACTAACCTGGGGTAGTATTGTTATTTTGGATCTGAGATCATGGAGACCAATAGAAGATATCGATATATCGTCAATGCAAATGTATCCACCTGCTGGTTCAATGATGCGGAACAGCGCCTGCGTCATGGATGATTTCCCCGCTCCTGTTCTACCTACAATACCTATCTAGGTAAGAAAAAATTAAAATTTTAAATGTAACTAAAATATACATCCCTGAAAATATCTCATAAATTAAAAATAATGAAGAAAATGATTTTTTTAAACGTCGCCTTTGTTTATTTTTCATCAGTTTAACACTTGAGTCACGTGACGAGAAATTTTAAACAACCAACGTAGCTGTCGATGCATTTTGCAGTTTTGCAACATTTTACTTAAATATTAAAAATTTGTTTAAAAATGGCATATATAATGATTTAATTTTTCTCTTTCAAAAAATTATCAACAAGGTCCTTTTGTAGCTGAATGATGATGTTGCTAAACCTTTTCGCCCCCTTTAATGACGCAGTCGAGTCCTCTCAGCACGAGATCTAAACCCGCCCGGTATCGGGTGGAGTATGATTTAAATTCCACCTTCCCCGTTTCAGGCCAAGTAGAAGATGGACGGTTCTCGGGTTCGATCCATTCAGCCTGTAAATATTACATTTTATGCAACTGTCAATGAAAATTATTATGTTTAAAGTGGGTTTAATTATTTTTGCAAAGATGGAATGGTTAATATGGACATTTATATGAGTTGGGCATCTAATTGCATGTATTCACAAAAATATAGGAATTGGTTGTGACTATTACTTTGGTATGATTTAATTCACCTCTGGTTGAAGTCTCGTGAACTCCTCTACCCTTTCTGCTGACACGATATTCATCTCCATCTCGCTCGCGCACTGGACGACCAGCATCAGTGATATTACAACCTGTAATGAAATTTATTGCATGCTGCTCATATTCACATATATATATAACAAAATGTGATAGTTATATGGATAGTAATATTTAAATTTTTCAGCTTTAAGTCTTAACAATACGTATGTACTATAAACAAACTTTTGTTCGCGACGACTTTATATCTCGATTTAACAGGGGTAAACTATTTTGCGACGATTACTTTTCGCAAACAAGCCTTATTTCGATCTGGTGTTAATAGAAACAGAGACTTTAAAGATCGGTTCGCCGCGAAAAAATTCCTCTCGCGAACCTCCCGAAAATTTATCGAACGCGAATAAAAGTTGGTTAACATTAATCAAAATCTGGGATTCTCGG
The DNA here is from genome assembly GCA_003671525.1 of Saccostrea glomerata. Taxonomy (NCBI): domain Eukaryota; kingdom Metazoa; phylum Mollusca; class Bivalvia; order Ostreida; family Ostreidae; genus Saccostrea; species Saccostrea glomerata. The sequence continues at coordinate 149,255 of PRKT01000462.1, forward strand.
TATTAGCGTTTGTATACATTTTCGGATTATTTCAGTTGAACCGAATGCCATGGCATATTTCACCCCATGGTTATGAATTCTATTCAGATTTTGTGGTGATGTTACGTAAATTCATATAAAAAGTAGCATTTAATGTTTGTAATAAGTATATTATACCTAGAATGAGTATGTTATGTATGTAATTAGTATGTTTTACCAGTACTGAGTATGTTATAAACATGTACCTATAACGAGTATGTTATATACCTGTAATAAGTATGTTATATACCTGTAATTAGTTCGTTATATACCTCTAATGATTAAGTTATACCTGTAATGATTATGTTACACATGTTATGAGTATGTTATATACCTGTAATGATAATGTTAAACCTATGATAAATATGTTATACCTGTAACGTGTATGTTATATACCTCTAATGAGTTTGTTATACCTGTAATGAGTATGTTATACCTGTATTGAGTATGTTATATTCATGTTATGAGTTTGTTATACCTGTAATGAGTATGGTATATACCTGTAATGAGCTTGTTATACCTGTAATGATTATGTTATACCTGTAATGAGTACGTTATGTACCTGTAATGAGTATGTTATATACCTGTAATGAGTTTGTTATACCTGTAATGAGTATGTTATACCTGTAATGTGTACGTTATATACCTGTAATGAGTATGTTATATACCTGTAATGAGTTTGTTATACCTGTAATGAGTATGTTATATACCTGTAATGAGTTTGTTATACCTGTAATGATTATGTTATACTTGTAATGAGTACGTTATGTACCTGTAATGAGTATGTTATATACTAATGAGTTTGTTATACCTGTAATGAGTATGTTATATACCTTTAATGAGTTTGTTATACCTGTAATGAGTATGTTATACCTGTAATGTGTACGTTATATACCTGTAATGAGTATGTTAGGGAGAGTCCTATCCCCGCCCCTGATAAAGTATCAGAAAGAACGGAAAACACAGCGGCTGCTAGCACCAGAATATTTGCCAAGAATTCAAGTCGAATAGAAATCCACCTGTTGGAAACCAGAAGTCTCTGTCGAGACTGAAGCTCTACTGGTTTGAACTTATAGCAAAGGAAGAGAAAGTACTTAAGCTGGGATTTGAAACTTTATAAAGAGCATTAAATAGAATAATGATCGTTGATAAAGTCTCTTAATGTTCTTAGTGAAGTCTACTTGTGTGCCAAGTTATACTGAAATCAGACCAAAACTGTAGGAGGAGAAGCATTTTGAAAGAATTTCACAGAAATTTCTATTTTTAGTAACCACCGCAACACCCTTCATCGAAATCAAAAACCGATGCACAGAATTATGTATCTTAGTGTAGTCTACTTGTGTGCCAGGTTATACTGAAATCAGACCAAAACTGTAGGAGAAGTAGCATTTTGAAAGAATTTCACAGAAATTTCTATTTTTAGTAACCACGGCAACACCCTTCATCGAAATCAAAAACCGATACACAGAATTATGTATCTTAGTGTATTCTACTTGTGTGCCAAATAATACTGAAACCCGACCAAAACTGTAGGAGGAGTAGCATTTTGAAAGAATTTCACAGAAATTTCTATTTTTAGTAACCACGGCAACACCGTTCATCGAAATCAAAAACCGATACACAGAATTATGTATCTTAGTGTAGTCTACTTGTGTGCCAAGTTATATTGAAATTAGACCAAAACTGTAGGAGAAGTAGCATTTTGAAAAATTGTTTACAGACAGACGGACAGACAGACGGACAGACGGACGGACGCCGGACGCATTACTATCGCATAAGCTCTTCTGGTCTCTGACCAGTAGAGCTAATAAAACGATATGTCTTTCACTTACCAGTAAGTAATAATCTATTTAAATTAGTTAGGTTTGTTAACAAATTTTGTATGATGGTGAATGTTGATACACTAAAGAAATATACAAAATACATTTATTTTTACATTATACTACATCAATAATAATTCTCCTTTCCAAAACTCAGTTCCTGTCAATTTTGATGACCTGTTTGATTTGTTAAATTTCCCAGTATCTGCCAAATTTCAAACTTTTGATCCATATAACAAGAAATAAAGTATTTTTGATTTTATTAGGAAGTAAAACGGGTTGGTCACATGAACAAATCCCATGAAGCCCGAAGGCTTACATTTACATTTGCGACTGATTTATAAAAAATAATAGTAAGGCACTGAAGTTTTAAATCCATAAGAGATTTACTTTTTTTCAGAACTCAACGGTATAATACATTGAACACGTCGTTCACTAATGATGTCACTATGAAATTACGTAGATCGCTTATGACTAAACAATCAATTTATTGTCACATGACGAACATGTTTTATCGAGATGTAAAAACTCCTTGTTCAAATAGTGTTATATAAGGGCAAACATTTGCAAATGTAGATATTTGTTTATTCACCTTAGAGCGTTTTCCGCGAAGAAAGGATGTTCCAAAGATACGTACCATGATGCTGTATTTGCGGCGTGATAGAATGTTGAGTTTGTATCTACTCGGACCTGGGACTCGGTAATAAATCGGTCCACGGCTCGGTAAGCTCGGATACAGCTGGCACCGGTGATAGACTCACTAAAATGATTATATACGGGGGAGCGGGTCACGCCCTCCATTCTTTTCAGCTGCCTGGCGGTAGGGAGGTAACACCTCTGAAATCAAGCGACAGAACAGATTAAAAAATCACTATGCATATAATTCAGTTATTCAGAACACTGACTGCAAAGGGAAGCTGTCCCTTTTTGATGTTGATTTCATATATTTTTTTTTAATTCACCTGATTGACAAACAGGAATTTTTAAAACAGCAATTGACTCTTCATTGTTAATTTACTTGAAAAGAAAAAAATAGCTATGTTGTTTCCAAATTGAATTGGAACACAGAAAGCAAATTGTTATTATATAAGGAAGAATAAATTTTATCAAATAAATTTCAAAATTTTTAAAGCTATGTCCCTTGAAAGACGTAACTGAAATTCGCTTAACAAGGCCCAATCTAGCTGGAAATTACGAAAACGGTATGATAAAAAATTTTAATTCATGGAAGTGTATTTGAAATGTATTATGCTAAGAAATTACAATGAAATTTTGTTACCTTTCCTTTATTGTAGTTAAATGGGGACACTTTCAAGATATGGACCTTTTTTCGTGACTCATACACAATGTCATACAAAAACTCCCCAATAAACAAAGTAATTGACAAATAAAACAATGAATGATGAAATGTTTTGTTTTTCATATATATCCTGCGATTTTCATTCCTCTTTAAAAAAAAAAGAAAATTGGGGGTAGCCTTTATTGCAATTAAAAGGGGACATATAAAAACACAAAAATAGGACTTATTTTATCCAACTAGACATTTTTATACGTCGCAATTGGTTTACATAATGTCAAAAAGGATTGTACATAAAAGACTGTATTAATTTTTAAAAATTAAATAATTCTTACATTATGAAATAATCTTTTTCTCTGTGCTTTATTTTTCTCTTAAAACACGACGTTGTTTTACCCAGGGAAAAAGGGGGGAGGGGGGGGGGGGGAAAAAGAAGATAAAATTAAGAATTTTACTAATATCATGTATTACATAGAAAAATAAAATATTTTGGTGGTTGCATATGAATTAATTAGAGACTTATTTTTTTTTAACTTAAGCTAATCCATGCAATTTAAGTCTGCAGAAAAAGGGGTGTGCATAAACTCTTCATGTTCATGAGAAAGACTGAAATCGTTTACTTTTAGTTGCATTGTTTGTTCGTTTTTTCTAACTCATTATTTGAAATAAAATCAGATGAAATTAATGAATCTGTACCAAGAAATTGATACCTCAAAGTTAATAATGTTCTTCAATTGATTATTAATTTAAAAAGTTTAAAACATGTAAACAATAGAAATGTGAGAATGAGCCAGCTTTAGAGCTACCAGGTATGCAAGATCAGCGAAACATTTAAGCGCAATTTGACGTCATTTTAATTACGACGTTATTGTATTAGTCGACGCTGTGTTAAAACGTATGCACAGATCAAATATATTGGGCCTCGTTAATCCTTTGTAACTTAGAATTTCGGTCCCTTTTTTTCACCTTCATTGGAATCGTAAATGATAAAATAACCTAATGAACATAATTATATAAGCTTGATATTTTGCTTTTGAAATTGATTTTCAAGATTTACTGTTTTATCCGAAATTTTGGTTGAATACATACTGATTTCTAAAAGAAAACTTTTAAAATGTTAAAGTCCCTTAAGTCTTACCAAAATTAAGATAAAGAAAATTCCCGCGGGTATTATAACAATTATAAAATCAGGCGTGTTGACTGATATCACAACCAAAATGGCTAACAAGGTAGATAGCATCACAGCCCCCAATATGAAGGTTCGAGGAAGGCGGTCATCTGATATATCTATATCACTAGAGAAACGGTTCATAATCCGACCCACAGGTGTTGTGTCAAATAACGACATTGGTGATCGTAAAATACAAAATAACATGGAGGAATGCAGGGATCCGGAAGCAGTTATCAATCTCGTGAGTCCAAGGAAGGCAAACAAGAACAGGAAAATTCCTGGAATAGAAACATCAATAAAACATTTTATCTTAATAAATTTAGGTAATTTAAAATATTGTTTAATATTTTGCATTTTTATCTTTTGCATTTTAATCTGACCTTGAAGAACTCCTAGGACGGTATAAATTGCGAGGTAGTAGTACTTCCGGTTCGAATATTCCTGTGCCATGACCAGAGAATGATTTTTGATAATTTCATCCTCAGTCCAAAATGTCAACCAAAAATTACCATAGGCATTGAGTCCTTGAAAAAGCATTACAAACAACATTGATAGGACGGTACCGATCACTCCCATTGATTTAATGTAGGTAAAAATCACGGAAAGTTTAACCTGAAAGAAACAGTTCTTTATACAAGTTATCGAGCGTTTTTAAAATACAGAACAACTAAGAATAAATATTATTTCTTTTTAAATTTCATTTGTTTTAATTTCCTATTAAATATTGGAATATTTAAAATATTTGATATAAAACAAAGATCTCTGGGAAAAAAGTCAATTCTTTTTGGAAAATATTTTAGAAATTTAGTCTTTTAATCTTTTGAGTTCATACCGTCCCCTCCGCCGATTTTTCGCCTTGGATCAGTTTTCCATCTGCTGGTTCGGACTCTCCGCCACTATCGTATGGTAGAATCCGCCCCTGTGATAATGATCTCTGGAGTATTTCAAGCGTGTTGATTTCGTCCTGTCTGGACGAATCTTTTTTCGTGTTTGACCTCGAAAAGTGTCGCTTTGATTCGGCATTGTTCATGGACTTCATCAAGTGATTACCTGTTTCTACTACTGGATGTAATTGTGAGAGTCGAAGTTTTATGTCTGTTGGAATGGAAAATCGAGAATTTCTTCCCAAAGATGCTTCCTGAAAAAACATCCATGATACCATCAATTTCTCTTCATAAGTATTTATGACTTTTTTTCCCGTAATTTCTAATTCCTTATGATGGAATTAAACCTGCATGACCATGAAAATCGAAAGGAGGGAGGTGGGCAGTGCAACATAAGATTCATGTCCGTCAACACAATAATTCTTATAGATATATCTATTAAGTTTATAAAAATCCACACTTACTCGTAAATGTTTGTTTTCTTAACCTACAGAAGTTTGTCACCACGTGCACAGATTTATTTGTTCAGATATATATCTGAAATATTTAAGGCCTTCTTTAATCTACAGTCACATATATGAACAAGAGGCCCATGGGCCACATCGCTCACCTGAGCAATGTGGATAGGAATAACAGTTTATAATTGAAAAGTTTAAACCCAAAAGTGGTCCCAACTAATCCTTAAAGGGGAGAGGGTGGTATTTGGACAAACTTGAATCTACGCTAACTAAGGATGCTTGCATATTTATTTGACTACCTGTGGCTTTATTGCCCATTACATTTGAACTTACATTGTTGCCCCGCCCTACCCTAAAGGGTCATCACTTGAACAAACTTGAATCTACACTAACTGAGAATGCTTTCATATGAATATGACTAATCATGGCTTTCCCATTCTTGAAAAGAAGATTTTTTCTACATGTTTCTATGTAAAACTTTGATTGCATGTTTTGGCCCTGCCCTACCCCCAGGGGTCTTGATTTGAACAAACTTCAATCTACACTACCTGAGGATGCTTCCATATAAATTTGACTTATCATGGCTTTGCTATACTTGAGAAGATTTAAATTTTTTAAATATATTACTATGTAAAATATTTTGATCAGCCATTGTGGCCCTACTGGGTCATGATTTGGACAAAACTGAATCTCTACTAGCTGAGGATGGCTCAATATAAATATGATCATTTATGCCTTTGTTATATTTGAGAAGAAGATTTTTAAAGAAATTCTCCGATATATTTCTATTTTAAACTTTGATTGGCCATTGTGGCCCCGCCCTACCCCTTGGGGTCATGATTTGAACAAATTTGAATCTACACTGCACGAGGATGCTTCCATGTAAGTTTCATTTTTCCTGGCAAAGTGGTTTTTGAAAAGAAGATTTTTTAAAAAAAATTTCCTATATATTTCTATGTAAAAATTTGATCGGCCATTGTGGCCCCGTCCTACCCCTGGGGATCATGATTTGAACAAACTTGAATCTACACTACCTTCGGCGCAGGTGAGCTAAAAAAATCATTCGTTTTAGTAAAGAGGAAAGGTAATTCATTAACGAATACAAGGCACTCAACGCATAATACCTTATACTTTGACGTCTTGAGAGATCCGAATCATCGGCAGAAAATCCATAGTCCGGCACAGACTCAAGCTGTTCCCACATCTCATCCTTTGTCTTTGCAACTATAAAAAAAATAATCAAAGTTCCAGTAAAAGTGAACAAATTATCTTGGCAACTAAGATGGCTAGGAAAATAGCAAATATTGATCCAGTAGTGATTGAAAAGCGTAAATGCATAAGTGGCCACGACCTACTTCTAGAAAGGAGGGGGTTATGATTTGAAATAACTTGAATCTACACTTACAAAGAATTTTTTGCCATACTTTGGCTTTTTTCCCTATAAGTCTTAACTTTCATTTTGGCCCCACTTTACCTCCGGGGGTCATGTTTTGCACGAACTTGAATCTACATAACCTGAGGATGCTTCCATATAAAATGACCAGTCATGGCTTGGTTGATCTTTTTTAAAAAAATAGATTTTTCCTATATACCGGTATTTCTTTGTAAAGCTTTAATCGTCCATTGTGTCCCCATTCTGCCCCCGGGGTCAGATTTTTAACAAACCTAAATCTACACTACCTAGGGATGTTTCCATTTAAATATTACAAGTCATGGCTGTGTTGTTTTTAGAGGAAAGTTTTTTTTAATGATTTTCTTATATATTCCTTACATATAAAACTTTGATCGTCCATTGTGGCCCCACCCTACATCCGGGAACATGATTTGAACAAACTTGAAACTACACTACCTCCATTTTAATATGATTAATCATGACCTTCGTTTTCTTGAGATTTTAAAAGATGTTTTTTTTTCTATTCTTAATATGTAAAGTTTTGATCGTCCGCTATAGACCCACCCTACCCCCGGCGGTCATCATTGGAACAAACTTGAATTTACATTGCCTGAGGATGCTTCCACGTAAGTTTCATCTGGTTCTTGAGAGGAAGTCTTTTAAACATGCCGCAAAATTTTCACTATATCTTAATTATTTCCCCCTTGAAAGAGAGCAAGACCCTTCATTTGAACATTGAAACCTCAGAAAATATCACTTGAGCATGGTTCTCGAAAAGAAGTCAAATATGTTAAAAGTTTACAGAAAGACAGAGAGACAGACAGACGGACGGACGTACTGTAGACAAATTGTGATCAGAAAAGCTCACTTGAGCTTTCAATTCATTTGAGCTAAAAGTGGACAATTCATGTTGGCAACTTAATGAGAAAATTAATAGCAAAATGGACTCCTATTATCTAAAAAACTTGTGACAAGAAATACGAATAGAAAAAAAACCTCTTCCTCTTATATATTTGCTATTTAAAGTGAAATCTGATTATAAGTGAACCCCTTATCTTAGAAGCCGAAAAAAGAAAAAAAAACTGATATAAAGTTCACCACATATCTTGACAACTAAAATAGATTTACTGATGGAAAAGGAACCCTTTCTCTTGCAACTAAAATAGAAATTCTAATAAAATGAATTAATGTAAAATGTGCGCAACAGGGCAACATGATGACTATCAGTAAAACTATAAAAAGACGATATTTTTAAAACAATATAAATTTAAAAACGAATAGTAAATAAATAATGGAAATTTAATACTTATAACCAGTAGATATTGTCTTATTAAACATACTTTCATTATAAAAAATATTAATTTTTAATAAAACCCCAGAAAGTTATATAAATATTGAAATCAAAATTAATGACTGATAAATGAGTAAAATTTGGCATTATTATGAAATCACAATATTCAAAATATAGGGGGGAAACCTTAACGATAATATTATCAGTTCAATTAAATGAAGTAGAAAAGTGTAGTACAATGCAATTTATGTAGATATGCGTTTATTCAATTGAGAAAAAAAAGATAATAGTACAGTAACATACATGAAGATGGCGATAATAAAATATCATTATGCAAACCAAATAAGAAAATTCATTCTTTTTTTGCAAAGTGCAATACTGAGACAAAAACCTTTCTCAAAATTATATATGATATAATGTAAAGAAAATCAAGCATGTCTAGCAGTAATACCTATTTCATTTTCACCTGAAAAAAGACACACCAGTATAAAAAATAATATCAAATTTAGGTTTGCTTGTAAAAAAAGTTCAAAATATTTTCAGCAGATAAGTCACAGTCAAGGTCACAAAGTCGTTGATCTTGATGTCCTTTGAAAGAGCTTAATTAGTGAAGTAAGCATACTAAATATAAAGTCACTATCTCTCATGGTTCAAAAGTTATGGCGAAAGATTGAAAAAGCTGTTTTTAGCATATGATACACAGTCAAGGTCACAAGGTTTTGTCCTTAAAGTCATTTGAAAGAGCCTTATTGGTGGACTATGCATACCAAATACATTTATAAAGTCACAATCTCTCATGGTTCAAAAGTTATGGCGAAAATTTAAGTTGACAACAGACAGACAGACAAGCATATAAACAGACAAGACAAAAACAATATACTCCTCGGAGCTATCTATCCGGGCGCATAAAAAAAACTTTTTCTTTGTATGGCTTTAGTTTTGTGGAATATTTCTAAGTTGTTCAATTATGAAATTTGCAACTATGTATAAAGGCTTAAGCATGTAAATTTGTGAGCAAAGGTATCGACGAAATCAGATTAAAACTAAGAAATATTTTTAAACTATCGTCAAATCAATTACTTTTTCTACTTTAATTAAATCACATTGAATTAGATGATTACATAGCATTATGAAGGGGGTTATCATGTTTTGGTTATTTTTTTTCCAATTGTTGTCTTCTACTACCAGTTGAAAGTACATCAGTTAACAATTGTTTTGTGCTGGTATACTACAGTAATAGTATATAAATGGTGCCTGTTTTGGAGGGTAGCAGTTGAAATTGACACCCCAAGGAAAACCATTGTCAACCGACGCTGACGCGTCGGTTGACAATGGTTTTCCTTGGGGTGTCAATTTCAACTGTTACCCTCCAAAACAGGCACCATTTATTTTATTATACTGAATGTCTTCTTGATTTAGGATGTCAGAAAAAAAAATCGTCGATCGTCTCTACGATCACGTTTAAAAAGCTTTCTAACTCCACGCTACTTCGAAAAAGTTTTACTGACCTCTTTATTGTTTATTTAATATTTTAAGAGTTCTTTATCATCTAAAATTTTGTTATTTCTGCACTCGCGAGCATGTTTCGTCTGTTGTTTGTTGTTTTCAAGTAAGCTAAATCGGACGCAAGCTTTCATCGACGTCAAGTTTATTCCGGTTCTTTCAAACGCACAACTGATGTTTTGAGAATTCTATAGTGAATCGTACGCGCATAATTTCCACGCATGTAACATTACCGTTGTGTTACCCGTTGTCACGTGTGTTGCTAACGCTGAGGGTAATAGAACGGATTGTTAACTGCGTCTAAACCAATCAGTTTTTAGTATATAACATAAAAGTATAATAAAAAATAATGTATTTGGAGTTCTACTTTTTGCAAAGACTTAAATAACCTTTGGTTTAAAATATCAAGGTGGCCTGTGAATCATTACTTTATATTATTTCAAAACATTAACTCGACATGTACTTTCCAACAGACTAACATCTCTTCTTTTTCCGCAACCCACGAACAATTCGAACAATAAAAATCTTTGCAGAGTGCATATTTAGAAATCCGTTACTTTCTGAGTCTGTGTCGTCTTCCCCATGAAGAAGGTAATTTTCAAGAAACTCTGAGAAAGCCCCTCTCTTCTGCATCAACTCTTCATACGTTCCTACTTCTGAGATGGTCCCTTCATCCATCACTACAATTAGGTCGACCTTTGGTAGCCAGTGTACCCCGTGCGTGACCAGAATACGAGTCTGTCATACAAAGATAAATAATGAAATAAATGAGACTTAATCCTGATATGATAATGCAACGGAAAACTAATAAAATATATGAAAAGATATATCAATATCAGTCACCTTATGACGTAATAACCCCTCTGGACCAATGACCTCTTTGAAAAGAGATTTTCCAACATGGCTGTCCACAGCAGATAATGGGTCGTCCATAAGATACACATCAGAGTTACTGTAGACTGCTCGAGCCAAACTTATTCTTTGCTTTTGGCCACCGCTGACGTTGATACCCTTAAGATAAGTATATAGAAAAAGAAAGAGGCATATAATGTATATGGGAAAAATGTGATGAATATTATCTCTTAGGAATGAAGTATCTCTAGTTGGAAAATACATGTAATTATAATATTTGCTTAAGACATACCCTTTCTCCGATCTCTGTGTTATCTCCAGCACTGAGAATAGCCAGGTCCGGTAACAGTGCACATGCTTGAATGATCCGTTTGTATTTCTTCTCTGAAAATTTACTGCCAAACAAAATGTTTTCTTTCACAGTTAGGTTTTGGATCCATGCTTCTTGTGGTACGTTGGCGACCGTCCCCTTTAAAAGTAGTTGATAGTTCATACTATAGTATATAGATCCCTAGTTTAATTTATCATTTATTCTTTATAAATTAAAAAGAAATACATTGAGGCATATTTAACATCAAATACGTATTTCGTTTTTTAGTTTTTAGATATGATTCAAAAAATCTTTTCAAATATCGTATGTTTCCTCTTTTTATCATAACAATCTATAAATTTAAAACAAACCTGTACATTGACATGACCCTTGACCATGCAATAGATTTTAAAAATATAATTCGATTGTTGTTTTTACATACACATGTATATTTCCCCTTTTTTATCATAATTTATAAAATGAAGACAAACCTGAACATTAACGTATCCTTTGACCTTCTCCATCTCTCCCAACATGGCGGCTATAAGTGATGATTTCCCCGCCCCCACCTGTCCTACCACGGCCACAAGTTTACCCTCTCTGACCTTAAGGTTAATTCTGTTTTAACAATAGAATTATGTATAAGCATATAAATAATTCTTCACCTCTCCTTCTTTTAAAACCATTCTTCATTCTGTGGATCATGATACATTAACTACATTGAAGGATACATATCTCAAATAATATGCATCTTACAGACTGTACCTGTTAAACGTAGGTTTTCGATTTCTGCGGTCCCAGGTAAAATATCCGTTATCTATAGAAATTGCATACCCTGCAATAGACATAATTCTATTATAATTTTTAAATCAACCATTTACTACTCAAAATCAGTATTAAAAAGCTCAGAACTTCACTTCTGCTTTCATAAAATGTTACCAATATACAGAAAAATACCGAGAAATGATAAAACATTGCTTTAAATCTTTATGTCTCGTGGTCTTTTCACCAATTTAATCCTTCTTGTTACGAATTTTGATAATACCCTTACAAAGGAATTTTTCTATTCTTTTTAGAGATACCAGCATCTGTATAGTATATGCAGCATTTAAAAAAATTACACGGCCTTAAAAATATTACATTTGCATTGGATATAATATTATGATTATTATTTAATGATCGGGAATTTTGATGCTCTCTGATTGGTCATGACGTCGTTTTGTGTGATGTACCTCAGAGTGAGTTCACTTCATATGACATTCAGAGAAGTTTTTTTATAGGTTTTCCTCTTGACTTACCATCAGTTTGCCTATATTTTCTTCGACCAATCAAATTGGTCGTCTTAAAGCCTGTGTCATTGTGAATGTTAACATGGCAGACGCCAGTTCCAAATAGACTACACTACTTTCTCAAGTAAAAAAGTTAAAAAAAGTATTATTGTTAAATAATATTGTTGTCAACTACAAGTATCATTTTTTAAACTGTTAAAAAAATTATTATCTGTACTTACACTACGCATTATATTGTGAGTGTTTATATTTGATATTTACAAGAACTAAAGTGTCAAAAATGTTGTAAATTTCCTGATTTTTTAATAAAACGGTTATTGACATTTGAATTCGGTTTTCACGTGACTATACGCGCCTAGACAAGTATTGGTTGACCTCGGACTTCGGTCTCGGTAATAATTGTATACAATGGTTTATAAATACTTTGATAGGAGAAATACTAAAATGCCTGTGTAATGACATAGTTTTAATTGGCTTCATAGAAAGCTTTGCACAATTAAAGTTTTTTTTTCATCTGGCTAGGAGCAGCATTAGATTTTTGTATGAGTTGCTAGTTATTGCTTTATTTATTTTGTTGAATAGAATTAATTCATAAATAAAATGCCTTGCTGTTAATAAGAGCTAATAAATGCTTCTTTATTTAGCTATCACAATGAGCTAACACATGTAGTAGCATAATAAGCTATTCTCCCTGTTTTTCACATCATGCAGTTTAAGTATAATTTTAATGATTTCTCTCCATCATTTCTCCCATAATCTTTTATTGGCAATAAGTTGTATATTTTTTCTTATTAACACTACACTGCATTCAAACACTGTAAACGTATTACATTTGGCTGGGTATTCTTTCTATCGCTCTTGGCGGAAAGGAACTTACGCTGATTCAGGTACAATTCAAGTACATTGAGAAATGCGCTAAATCAAATCTATGCTAACGCGTTCAAAAATCAATTTCCGCCATACATCGTACAGGCCAAATATAATACATTTACAGTAAAACGAGATTTTCTGTTTCAATGTTATTTTTTGACAGCAAGTATCGGTGCATAAATTGCAATAGAAATGATGTAAAATATATAAAGACAAAGAAATGTGTTAGTTTTCAAAAGTCCATTAAAACGATACAAAAATAGGAGCCAAAAAAACAATGACCACCAAAACATCAGAGGTGGGATCTGGTGCCATGGAAGAGTGAGCATCCCCTGCCGACCGGTCAAATCCACTGTGTACTCACGTGACGACCGGGAAAGAACGAAAAAAAATCTATTAACAATTCAGTGTGTAAATAACTGGATAACAATTAACATGAAACGTCTAGTATCTTAAATAAGTGTCATTGCATCACTATCATTGCTGGAAAAAAATTTTAAAAAGTTACAAGTCGGAGCATTTTACTGAAGGTTAGTTCTTACATATTGTAAGACCAGTTTGTAATCCGTATTTCAGAAAGGAAAATCCTGAATAAATACTGAATTTCATTAAATCATACAGTTCTGCGAATGATGAAACATTGTTTAAACAGTTTTAATCAAATATTTAAACAAATGGGAGCACCACAATTGTAAACTTAATACTCAACAATTAATTATACTGATTACACAGTACCTGTATGATTCCTGTGATGACGAATGGAACAATTGTTATAGTGAAGCGAAGAGTGTTGATGATGGTGAGGGAAACAAACACTTTACTTGCATCCAGGTAATTTCCTGATGTCAAGGTAAAAATCAGCAGCACAAAATAGCTCATCTGAAAATTATAATGGTTACAACCTTACAAGTATTTGTATGCATAATGCTTATTAAAGTAAACAACATAAAATCTTTTTATCTAAGTCATGAAGAAATACATGTACAATTGTTAATGTTTCGAAAAAGATTGACTGCATAACGTATTTCTAACAATGTTTAAAAATTTTACAAATTTGTTTTTCAAATGAAAGTTATTTTAAGGACAGAAAGATAATTTCAAATTAGGTGCAAATATTTTGACCAAAATATACGTATTCCATATGCATGTATCATACTTTAAATATCAGGGAAAGATACGTTCAAATTCTAAGTTGCCATTAGAGAGCCTTTTGAAGTTTCATTTAAGATATTACAATCATGTATTTCTTAATTTGCAAATTGTAGAAATAGGCTAATGCAAAGAGGCCTATGGAACACTTCCTTCTAATATAATCTCTTCTTTATTTAGTTTCCATACTTACATGTAACTATCATATGCTTAAAGTGTACTCCAAAATTAATTTTTTTATGTTTACCTACCATAAATGGACTGTGCACAGAAAAAAGCGTTGAGAAAGCTGTGACAACACAGACTTTTTTCAGATACAACATCTCATGTAACCGAATATTCAATAGTTTCTTGGTGAAAGGTAGCTCCCACGTGTACATCTTTAAAACCTACATAAAAGTTTTACTTCATTAATTCAAAATTAAGTCAACATTTCTTAAAGAAGAATTGATGCCGTGATCAGATTACAGAAATAACAATGTCGGGTAATTAAGTTAATTTTTCCTTTTACTAAGATGATAAAAATATGCAATTTAAAACTCAACTAAAGTTTTTTTTTCATCTTTACTTGATCATAATTATAAATAAAAAAATTGTACCTCACTTTTAAAAGCTACACAGAGAGACCTGTTTCTACCTATCTCTTTATGAATATGTTTATCTCTTTTAATCCTATCTTAATTAATCAGAATGTAAAACATGTTTTTGACAATTCTAAAATACCTAATTCACCGATTCTTTCAAAACTTTAATGCAGTTAATAAATTACACGTACTTTTATACCACTTAAGACCTCATTTAACAGTTTTATCCGACTAGACTTAAGCGCTAGAATGATTCCTTGGTACTTTTGTTGAAGTTTCCCAAAGAGTATGTTAAGCGCCGATATGATAATGATCACTGCAACGCTTCCCAGAGTTGCAACGCCCATTTGATTCCAAATAAGGTATAAACCCAGGGCCAGCATGAAGAAAAAGGAGAGGACTTCGTACTGAAACATGAAGGCGTCTTGTATTCGTTGACAGTCCACTGACATCAAACTGACAATGTCACCAATCGTGTAGTGACTTTTAGCAGCGTTATTCATTGTCAATGACTGAAAAATATTAAAAGTGCATTCAAAATGATAATTTGTTAGCACGGCCAGGTGTGTTATAGGACCGAAGACATCCAAAAATATGAATTTAAAGCTTATATTTACATTCCCTAATTTTTCTTCTTCAGAATTTTTTATTTCGTTAATCTTAAATGTGAATTTAGCGCCCTTCAAACTGTCGTGGTAAATAGATGTAAGAGACGTTTGTAACGTCAAATGACCTTAAATGATGTTGCAAAGTTAAATGACGAGGAAACAAATTAATTTTTAACGCATATTACGTTAAATTTTACTTTAATTTTTCTGGGTTAAATTTTTTCCTTAAATTAAAATAAAACATATTTTACATTTTGGTGTGTGTTATAGAAATTTGAAAACCGTGGATTTCTAAAGGATTTCATAAGGAAAATTACACTGAATGTAAATATATATCCAAAATATAAAAGGCCTGGGGTTAATTACTTTGAAATGTAATTAAATACTTTCAAATACATTGATAATTTTGTCAATTACTTACAATTACGTTTATTCAAATGTAATTAATTACTCTCAATTACTTCGACAAATGTAATTAAATACATTTCAATTACAGTTTTATTTCAAAAAACATATGCAAGTATATACAGGCATTAAGTGCTGAAATTAGAGTTTCTACAGTTTTGAGTTCATATAAATCAATGACATCATTACTTTTTCAAACACAGTATCACTCAAACAACATCTATCAGGTCTGAATATTTTCATATTCATCCCTTGAATTCATTTTTGGTTCTAAGCATGATGTTTTTTTGTGAACTTTTTGCAATTTTTTTTCCCTGGGTATGAGAGAGATGGTTCACACCTAAACAAATTTAGACTTTCGTCCTTTACCCATTGCCCTGGACAGCATGTCTTGCAAAAACAAATGGGTACCCAAACTAATTAATCATTATGAGACATTTAATTACTGTATAAACACAAGCTCACTCCAAACATGCGTAGCTCAAACATGTATGCAAACTATGTATCATAAACAGACAACTTACTAACTTTTAACTTGAAAAAGGTAATTGAAATGTTATTAAAAAGTAATTTAAAATACATGCTATTTGTAAAAATGTATTTAAAAACATTCAATTACTTGTAATACGCGAGTTTCGTGATTGTAACTCTCCTGCGTTAGAGGCACAAAAAGTATCCATTTCAGCATGGAGGTGGGACAGTTTGTTTATGTATACAAACGTGCATAAATAAATGAACGATGTTTATGGCTTTTAAAATTTATTTAATGTTATAGAAAGATTAAAGTGTTAAGCAGTGATGCATTTTATGATTTTATCAAGCTCAACTGTGTATATTTATAAATCTACTTTCAATTATAGGGTTCTTAAAAACAAAATAAACGTCGTGGTCTTCATAAAAGTAAAGATTTTCTTTATTGTACAAACATTCTCTAAAAAGTTAGTGGGTTTTTTGAAGTTATAATAAGGTAAAAAATCAATGTGTCATTTAGATTCCATGTAATGTTCAGATTCATGTTTAAGGTATTTATTAGAGGTCCATATATCTCTTCCCTCGTCTGTAAAGTCTCACATCCACTGAATTTTCTTTCTTGTTCTGAATTTTTTGCTTTAAAAAATGACACCGTTACTTTAATTCGGTTATTCTTGAGTTGAACAGTGCATCCTTACAATTATATAGTCACGATAAACCAGTATAGAGATGATGCGATATATCCATTAATAGATATCTGTCCCACCTCTTTGTTTACGCGGCAACCAAACTCCCCTCCTCAACGAAAGAGCGCACCAAGGGAGATAATCTCGAAACTTGCGTATTGAAAGCAGGATCAAGTACAAATTACTTCCAATTACTTTGAAAAATGTAATTAATTACACTCAGTTAAAATTACTTTCATCAATTACCCCATCCCTGTAATATGTATCATCTCATATTCCATTTTCAGAACCATAATTCCAACATTCGACGGAACAATTATATTTTATATTCATCTTCATTTTGATTTTTACCTTTTTATATATCAATCCTACAAGTGCTACTTTCACTTTCAATCCCAGGGTCATCATGCAGAATGCACCCTGGGTGAAGAACAGCGACTCCACTGCCCCACTGATAAAGAACAAGATAGCTAGTCCCCAGCCATTCCACAGGGGCCAGTCTTCTGTGTGTTTGTTCTCAAGGAATTCTATCATCAGTCTGCAAAACAACGCTGATTTTAGGTGGGTCTATATCTCTTACATAGAAAAATGGTTTCGAATTAAATGTTTAACAGCTATTACTGTGGAAATCCGTCCCGAACTGTGTGCTGAATTTATGTGCATCTCAATTGACAAAAAGAAGTAGGTTCACTAACTCCATTATATGGCCCAGTCATTATACCAATAAACTGTTTTTGAATTTTGAAGAAAATGAGTAAAAACTATTGATTGAAATATGAGCCTACCCCGCGATCCAAAAATTGTTTCAGGGAGTAAAATCTTCCGAAGCAACTCTTTCAGTGTATAATCAAACATTTTAGATCAGAGGCTGGGGGTTATGAAGAAAATTCAAAAACGGTTTAAAATTTGGCCATTTTACACATGTAAAGAAATTTTCAAGATTTGAGGAAATTTACACAATTCATGACGTCATAATACATGGACAAGAGAAAAATTACATCATTTCTAATTGATATGAAGATACCAAGGGTCAAAGTGAAATCTAACATATCTCCAACTAAAAACAAGCAGTCCGATTTTTTAAGAAATTCACAGGGCCAAAATATGCCAAAGGTGAACCTTGTTCTTTATTTTGGAAAAAGAAGTGAATGTAGAGGCAACTCAAAGATATATTAAAAGCAATAATGACTGAACACTCAACTACTCACTTAAGTAGCAGCGGTTGAATCATGGACAAAACGTCACGTGCGATTTTAAAGAAGGAGGCAAGTAGCCACTGTTTCCAATAGGTTTTTACCACAACTTTAAGTAACGATGGTCTTGCTTTGTGGGAATTCTCGGAGCCTTCTTCGTCGTCATCTATTTCTGATTTTTGATGGGATAAAGGAGGTGTTGACTCAGATATGAAAGTACGATTTTGGTAGATATACGGATGGGGAAAATTATCATGTTGCATTCTGAATAGAAAAATTAGGTAAGATACAATTAGAAACACTCACAAATGCAAGAGTTTCAATATACATGCATATTATAGTACACTGCACTTAGATTTTAAAATGACCTCGCCCAATACGTACACACATAAAATAAATAACTTTATACATATACCTTAATCAAGCTAGTTTTTAAAACTTCATGGTTTTGATGTTTTGAGTAACTGAATTTCTGTTTTAGACAAAATTAAGTTTTCTGCAAATATGACGGAACCAAATTTAACATTATTATTCTGTTTTTGCAGTGCGAAAGTCTAAGCTACCCGTGACAAACCTGACGTTTCTTGTGGCCTGTTTGTGAACTTCCTCCTTCCAGTTTTGTTCTAGTTCTGGTACACACGTCCCTGATCGCAGGTAGTCCACCTGGTTCCAGAGGTCCTTAACTTCCAGAGTTTGTCTATACGCTTTCCACACAAGTCTTAACCAAAAAATATACTCTTTTATATAAATACAGGGTAATGGAAGCCTAAAGAAGAAGGTACAGTTTCAATGCAAATTAAGACGGACATTTTTCTAAAATATTAAAGGGATATAAGAAATCAAAATTCATTCTTTCTTAATCATATGACCTCCTTAATGCTAATTGTGACGTCATTAACTTGTGTATTTTCCCGTATTTTCTTAAAAAGTTGCAGAAGACATCAATTTTCAGTGGAATTTTCTTTATGAAAACATACTCTGCTACCGTCGCCCAGAACCATTTTGAGATATGTGATTTTTCATAGCAGTTTACATAATATATCCAAAAATTAAAGTGGGTGACAGTAGCAGACCCTATTTTCTAAAGGAAAATTAGCACAAAAATAAGTCAATTGAGGCTTTTCTTAGAAATGTATCAAATTAATGACGTCATATATCCTGAGAGGTCCTCCTTTATGCCATATTTTTCATGATTTATCCTATTCATCTACTCAACTATTGTTAAAGCCAATTTCATAACCTTCGAAGAACATTAAATTTTTAGGGCACAATAAAGCTCAAACTGTACCTTCTTCTTAATAAATGATAACGAGATTAAACCAATGACGACTTCGCCTTTTAAGAAATACAGATGATTGGAAGTCAAAAGCCATGAAATCTTTGCATTTCATTTGTAGCTGATCTTTATTTCTTGTTGTAGATAATGGTTGCTCTAAAACCTTCAAGACTGATTAACGACGTAAATGAAAACATACCCGTTAACCCACCAGAAAACACATCTGTTGAGGACGGACGCTGTCTCCTCCGGGGAATGTTCTCTCTGGGTGGAAAATGGTACAACATAAATAAAAATACCAAGTATTTACATCCACTGAATATTTTCCCTTTATTTCGTAAGAAAATCATTGTTGCTTATCCTTTCACGAACAACACTAGGCATATCACCTATTCCGAATAACTTGTTTCATCAATAAAAGATAATGTGATGTACATATCAATAATTAATTGATAACTATTTTTTAGTCCTACTATGCAGATATGAATATAAACAATATAATGTGACTGTTGTGTTTTTGACTTAGATATTGATGACGTTTGCTCTTTTGATAATGATATGATTTTATTTTTGGATATATTCATGTTCTTGTAATTGCTTTGTTTTTTTGGTTTTTTTTGTTACTAATCCGATTTGATTTGCACTGTTAAAATATTTCCAGTTGTAAATGTTTCTGATATATTTGGTAATCTTAAGGAAATCTTAAAAGCATTAATCTGCCATGGAAGAGCGAGTGCTCGAAGTGTCTACTTGTGCAAGCTGGAGAACTTTCTGTGTTTAAGTGACCTTTAAGTAAATTCTTAGAGTACTTAGTATATTAACCTGTCAGGACAAAGAGTATTAAGTTGTTAACTGTAAGGGAAAAAAAGTGTTAAATTATCAAGGGAAAGAGAATTTTGAGCCTTCATTGGTACGAATAAATAGTGCACTGAAAGTTTACTTGTCAGGTGAACCAAAATTTAGAATGTTTATTTCTCAGGTCAGAGTTCATATTGTTTTTATCATTACGAGTAAAGAAAACTTCAAGTTTAGAGTTTACCTGTCCAAGGAGTGTATCATTCGGATGATCAGGCTTGTCAGCGAATGAGTACAGAACAAGTTGTATGCAGATGATTGTAAAGTAGACATAGTATATAATACTGGTGACACAACTCGGCTGTAATAAAAAGATAGGACTAATACACGTAAAGTGTTACAGTACTCTGTGCGATATTGTCCTGTAATTCCACAGGATTTATACACATAAAGCTAATTATCTACTGTTTATTATACAAAATGTTATTTACATCGAGTATTCGAGTATGATTACATTATTGTGTGACATTGGTCTACATTATAACATTATTTTTATGTAATATTGCCCTGTATCCTTTTCTATCTTACCCTAGCTGTTTGATTATACGGTATTACTACGATTGACATTGCTCTATGTTATATCAATATCTGTGATTATATAAAATATAATAGCATCTGTATGACACTGCCCAGTTTTGTAACATTACACGTATAATATTACTCTGATTCATAATATTATCATATATATTATTATATGATTGAATAATTTTCATCTCTTTGATTGGCTGAGATCCAACTATGTTAGAAAAATACTACGTTGTATTGACCTGCACTTGAAGTTCCAGGTGAATACAAAAAATTATTTCCTCTACATTGATCTTAAAATAAATCAGGAAATTCCAAATTGATACAAATTGTTCTTGAAAGCTATTTCATCGACTATTAATTTTTTTCATGTGAACAAAACATAAGCGAATATATCTTTTCGAGTGAGGGTGGTAAGAGGGGATGCAGGGACCCCCCTCCAAAACTTTTACTGAACAACAATATTTACTTTTTGGCAGTCAGTTTTTCCTAATATTTCTTCATTCTCAAAATCTATCGTATAAAATAACTGACATTATATAATTTTTTCATGGCAACTTAAATTGATAATAAAACAATTTCTTTGATACTACTGGTAAGGTTTATTTACATTTTAGTTCTGCTTCTCTCTTCCATTAGGCTAGGACTTAATTTAATGCAAACAAGTAATGAGCTGTATCATTTTATCAGTGAATCATAAAACATAATAAAACAATTATTGCTGTTTTTGAGGTCAATACAATGATTTCGCCATCTTTGAAGTACAATATTGTTAAAATAATATCGTTAATTTCTTTTAAGATTCTTCAGGATAATGAAACTATTATGGACTGTTTAGAAGGGAGACATCACCAATAATCAGGTCTTAGTAGGGTTGTCACCCTGGGGTGCTTGCGCCCGAGGGTGACAACCCTACTCAGACCTGATAATTGGTGATGTCTCCCTTCTAAACAGTAAATAATTGTATATTATAACATTACTATGTATGACATTCCCATGTGTCATAACATTACCCTGTATGACATTGCCATGTATCATAACATAACTCTGTATGATATTGCCCTGTATCATAACATTACTGTGTATGATATTGCCCTGTATCATAACATTACTGTGTATGAATTTGCCCTGTATCATAACATTACTCTGTATGATATTGCCCTGTATCATAACATTACTCTGTAAGGTATCGCCCTGTGTTATATCATTACCCTGTATGATATTGCTGACTGCAGTGGAACAGTGCTACAGCCTAGAAGTAGAATCCAGAACGTTATCAAAATCCCGGAAGAGATCACGTGATTTTTTCGTAGTGCCTGGGTGATTACAGCTAAATATATCTACAAGAAAGGAATTCAAAGTTTAAGAAAACTATATGAAATATAATATTTTTTATGCGTAACAAATACCGGGATATAAAATCTCTGTGCAGTAAAACATACGTCTTTATGTACTTACGAACACAAGTATTAGAGCACCGGCGCCTGTGTAGTATTCCTCTGGTACCGTGGCGTCGGAATCGCAGTGGTATCCACATGTTGAAGATAAAACCACATTTGTGCATGTCAAGGAAGCCAAAACTATACATAGGAGCTGCAAGAATTTGTAAAATACTCATATGATTAAATGTTTTAAGAACGAATGAAAGTAAAGGTTAAATGTATGTATATATCGACGTTCGCCTTATCGAACAATCCTTGAATAATACATTATATAAATATTGCATGCAGTTTAGTGCAAACATTGAAAATGTTCATCCTAAGAAATGAACGTTTCTTTAATTAAACAATACACTTGAACCTATAGGTATCTGAACCTTTCGATATGTCAAATACCATGACTTATATGAGTGATATAGAAGTACATTATTCCTTCAGTGTTGTTCCCTCACTGTCTAGCACCTTGTGGTATCTCGACATTATTTTTCGGTCCAGTCGAGTTCAGATAGTTTCAAGAAATTCTTAAGAAAGAAATCGTATTTACTGCACATGCATCAATCTATCTAGGTAAAACATTAACGAATGGTCACTGGAAAGTGTAATAATTAAAAACGTCCAACTGTAAATATTGACGGGATGAAATACAGACCCTGAGACGTGCTACGGGTGTTGCTAAAACGCGGAACGGAACGGAAAACGGAATATATAATTTTACACAAATTTTATCATTAACGATATATCTTGTACACATTCAATCCTCCACTATTAAATACAAGTTGATTTTGTCATGCTGTCTCTTATTTACAAAAGTTGCTAACATAGCAGTCACATAGAATCGAATTTGAAAAGGGGGGGGGGGGGGG
>PRKT01000462.1:172626-244710 GCA_003671525.1 Saccostrea glomerata
GGGGGGCAAATATTTGATATCTAAATGAACCCATGGAAAGAGAAAAATAAAGTTTAAAAAAATTATCAAGATTACGTTTAGGGCAAACCTTTACGACAAGCTCGAATAAACATCTCTTATACACACTGGTTGTTAACATTTTATTCAAAAATAGTGTCCTTTTGTGGATAGACAAAGTTGTGGTAGATATAATGCAGACTGCAGAATCTTTGCATTCATTGAAGTTAAATTTTGTTTGTTTGCGGCACATATGTGTGCATGTTTTTTTTTTTTGGGGGGGGGGGGGAGGCGTATATGAATGACCCTTTAAATATGAGTTTGTTTTCCCGCTCATCGGAAATGTCTGAGAAGTGGTAATAGGTCTGCCCCCCTTTTTGTGTCTAAAATGTTCATAAGGTTTAATTAATCAATTTTTAATGTGGCTGTGGGGCCCTACGCAGACACGAAACTGCCACCCCCCCCTTTCATGACTCGCGAATTCGACACTGCGTTCATAATCTGAATAGCATAACTAGTTATTTTTGTCTTTTCAGACATTGACATTGCAATTGGAAACAAATTGAAAGAGGGGGTGGGGTCAGAAAAAAATTTCCAACATACAACAAATTTGACAAGCAAAAAAAAAGAGGGGGGGATATGTCCTTTGCCCAAACATGAAAATCCTATTTCGTGTGTGTGTGTGTGTGGGGGGGGGATTTCTTTCAGTTGCATTTTTTCCACGGAGGGTGTGTATGACTCATGCATATATAATAGTTTACAATTAATTTTATTAGAAATGACTTTTACAACAAGAATATTGCTCTTTTGTCTGATTTATATTGAATCTATGTTATTTGTTTGACAACAAATTTTCAGTTTTCCGTTCCGTTCCGTTTTCCGTTCCGCGTTTTAGCAACACCCGACGTGCTACTACCCCAAAAAAGCGTGTAACTTTCGTGCACTTTCCGTTTCGTGCAAACCTTTCAGCGTTTCGTGTAAACCGTGCAGCGTTTCGTGCAAACCGTGTAGCGTTTCGTGTAATTCGTGCAGCGTTTCGTGCAAGCTCCAAAGCGTTTCGTGAAAACCTTGTAGCGATCGTGTGAGAAACGTGCGACTTTCGTGTAAGATCCGCGTGATAAACGTGCGAATTTAGTGCAAGAATCGTGAAAGAAACGTGTAAGATTCATTCGGAAGTCAATTTCATTTTTAATAAGGCTATCGCTTGGTCAGGATGTCAAATTGTGTCAGTATTTTATTATTTGAATTAGATATTTGTGTGGTATTTTAGGAGTTAAACAATGGGAACAACTTAATGAAACTACACGATAATGTATAATACACTTGTTTGGGCTTTTTTTTCCTCTTAAGAAAATGTGTTTAAATAAGGGCAATTAATGAGTTCAATACACTATCAAAGCAACCATGGCTTTTAATTATTGATTTAAAAAAAGAAGAAGTGTGTATTAACATTCATACATATATTTATTTTTACCAGAAATATATCCGATCTTGTCTTTACATTTAAAGTATTTGATAGAAAGTTCTGAAACGATGCGTCATTTAATACCTTTTAATATGTAATTTGTTGTTCATCATTATCAAATAAATGGATTAGAATTTCAATTAACTTGCACCGTCGAGCATAGATTTAGACATTCCCGGGGAGCGCGTGTGTATGGGGGGGGGGGGGGGGGGGGTATATAAACTTCACTTTAAAAACGTTAAACTTTCTTGAAAAATGAGCATGAACAATTATTTTTTCTTCTTTAAGCAAATCAACGAAATATCCAATTTACTAATGAATACAAACACGAAAGAAATCCCACCAAATGCTTTTAACTTCATAGGCATCGGAAGCAAATTGAATGTGCGGGGGGGGGGGGGGGGGGGGGGGGGGGGGCAAAAGATAGTTTCAAAAACAACCATTTACCATTTGTTCCTAAATTGTTCTCTAGAAAATAAATTTTGATTAAATGTTTTTTTCTTTTTTCGATATTTTCTATATTTTTTTTTTTACAAGGTGGCGTCAAAGTTTGTGTTGTAAGCCAAGAACACCTCAGTTGTACGTTCCTGTATAAAAAGTGAATCTAACGTTATGTGCGGTCATGACATTAAAACCATGTGTAGGCCTGCATTATAGTGGATTTTTTAAGGAGAAAGTTGATGTAAATGACATTAAGAAAATGCAATATTTACGTCTGTGCAATAACTGTAGCGTGTTTTACGAAAATCAAGATACTAGTTATTCCAATTAACATATTCTTCATGCAGTATACCGGCCGATCTATGTTTTTTAAAAACAACATGCAAAATGACGACATACTTCTAAATAGATTTTCTGCATTTTATCAAATTTGACAAATTCTGAAATATGCTGAGCAATATTATATTGAAATAGAAAAGTTCTTTCATTCCGTTTTCTGAAAAAGCTGCTTTGGGGCAAAAAAGAAAATATTGGGTTGAAACCACCTAGCGCGAAACCACTCGTATTTGCGCTGTCAGCAATAAGTTCGAATTTACTCATATTGTGTCGCGTAATCCTGACCAGCAGATAATGGTGCAGATGAAATGGTATAGTGTGTGTGTGCAAAAAAGAATCAAGTGTGTGAATGGCTGGATGATATTTAAAATTCTTATTGATATTTTTGTAAGTAACAGTAATTTTAATGATACCACAGTTATTTATCAATTAACTTATTTATTATCATTGAAAAAAAAGACAACAACACATAATTCTAAACTTATTGAATTTGTTATCTCCTAAATGTGGCGTATAAGTGGGCACGGCTTTGTTTTTCAAATTCAAATTTGGCTGCCATTTCAACTTGGTCAAGCCACAACATATCAACATCACAACATCAACAACATATCAACATCACATCAATATCACAACATCAACTCAATGTTCAAATTCAACTGTTCAATACAAGTACCAAACTTCAACTCGTTTGTATTTCAACTGTTCAACACATATCTGAACTTCAACTGTTCAGTCAACATCCATAATCAGCAAAACCCCGGGAAACGGCGGACGCTGATTAACAATTCAACGTACTTTAAGTTACTTTGACCCCGGGAAACGGCGGTCAAAGTTTGATAGATGTCATAGCCCTTACCAAAATATTTACCTTCTGGCAACGTCTTCTGGCATGATTGCCACAATATTGCAGCAACATTCTGGCAATACATTGCAACAATATTGCGGTAATATCGTTTTTCGTATGTAAATTAGATTTGCGGCATTATTGCCAGAAAAGTGTTGCGGCAATATTGTGGCAATTTTGTAGAAACATTCTGGCAGTATATTGCAGCAATATTGCGGCAATATCGTTTTTCGTATGTAAATTAGATTTGCAGCAATTATTTCAGGTTTTGCTGCAGCAATATTGGGGCAACACTGCAGTACTACCTATATAAATTGGTATTTGATAGAAATAATGATCTACCAGTCAGTAAGAATTAGCTTCTTAAGCTTAAGCTATTCTTTGGAAAGATTAGAGAAATTTTGTTGAAAAAAAGAGTGTTTTTGAAACATTATGCCACCAGCGGCAATAAAGTTTTAAAAACCATTTTTAGCATGTAGGTCAAAATCACAAGGTCATGATCTTGGTGTCATTTAAAAGAATTTAACTAGCGGAATATGCATTCTAAATATGAAGTCTCTATCTCTTATGGTTCAAAATTTATGGTGGAGGTTTAAAAAGGCTATTTTTAGCATATAGATCACAGTAAGGGTCACAAGGTCATTGACTTTGGTGTCATTTGAAAGACCATCATTAGTAGAGAATGCATACCAGATATGAGGTCGCCATCTTTCATGGTTCAAAAGTCATGTCGAAGGTTCCAAAAATCTATTTTAAGCATACAGGTCACAGCCAAGGTTACAAGGTCAAAGACCTTGGTATCATTTTAAAGACCTAAATTAGTTGTTATTGAGTATGCATACTAAATATATAGTCTATATTTCTCATGGTTCTTAAATTACGGCGAATATTCAATATAAAACTATTTTCAGCAAAGGACTTAATAAGTGGAGCATGCATATGAAGTCTCTATCTCTCATTGGTTCGAAAGTTATCACTTATGGCGAAGGTTTAAGTTTACAAACAGACAGGACAAAAACAATATGCCCCCAATCTATCAATCCAAGGCACATAAAAAATATGTATACAAAAATATTCATATGCTACTGTGAAAATGTTCAGCAGCTATGCATCATTTTTCAAATAAACTTAATTAGCTGCCCATCACATATTCCCCTATGCCAATCAGTATAATGTATAAGATATAGCTTGTTTGTAATTTCCAACATATATATAGAATCATGATTTTCTTGCAGGCATTCAAATTTATGCAATAAATTTATTATATATGTTCATACATTTAATTGATAACATGTATTCATCTTTTCCTGCAACAATGGCATGTGATATATAGATTAGACATACAAGTATAGTATACATGCATCACACGCACTAGTTGAAATACATATAATTTTTCCTATTTATCTCCATAGAATCATTCATCTAAAAAGAATATGTTTTGACTTACCAAGTCTGATATATATACCATGAAAACAGAGTTGGACATTCCTATATTTCTTTCAAAAGGATAAAAGATTTAATTTATTTTGTATCACATAACTTGGCTACGTCACAATGAGCTACGACAAAAACGTTTATACTTAACTCCGCTTGACGTTAATTTTAAAATTTGCTAAGTTTGAAGCCTTTTTTGGAGGAAAAAAATGTCTCTTTGTTTACACTGAAATTATAAGGAATGAAGCTTAATGTAACCCATGTTATACGATACGTGTATATACATAAATTTGTCCAAGTTATGTTTTATCGTATATTATAGGTTAAGATAAGACCGCGGAACATTAACTGGCAAAATTGAAAATATACAGCTTACGTCATTTCTATCTGTTACAATCAAAACATTCTGTGATAGACAATGAAATGGGCGGGTACAATTCGACCCGGACGTGGGAAAACATCTGATAGAAATTGCAGATCGAATTCATTTTCAATCCACCTGAGCTGTTTTCAAAGCAAAGAGTGAATGAATGATCCAAAAATCAAGTAATTTCAACTCCGAAATACATATTGTTTGAAGTTCACATCAATATGAGTTTTAGCTTATGATTTTAAGAACGTGAAAGATCAAAGAAGACAAAGATTATTTCATTCTAGAAGGATGGAGGGTGAAAAATTGTCCAGTCAGGTCATGGCTTAACATGACAATATATTTTATTTCTAGGATTATAAGAGTGCATGAGTTTTATACTTATTCTCACTGAAAACTTGGACAACTTTATTTAAAAATCGTCCAGCCCCCCCCCCCCCACTCACTAACACAAAGATATGCAAATATTTACCAAACAGAAATGAAATATTTGTCCCTTAAATACAAAAATATTCAAACTTTACCAAATTAAAATTATTTGTCTTCTGGGTCAATCAGTGATAGTGTGCCTTCTCACCTAGCTGAGGTGGATTGAAAATGAATTTCGATCTGCAAATTCAATCCGATGTTTTCCCCACGTCTGCGTCGAATTGTACCCGCCCATTTCATTGTCTATCACTGAATGTTTTGATTGTCAGTTAATGTTCCGCGGTCGTAAGATTCATTCCTTAAATATACTTAAGGTATACATATCTCTCTTTTACAGTAAATAGAACTTGAGCAATAGTTAAGAGTACATATTACATATATACCACTTGTTTGTCCGTTATTTATACACTGAATTGACGAGGGATTTTCCAGTTCATGAAAAGGGGCATACGGCGGGTGTGACGGGACGGCAGGGGATGCTCACTCGTCCATGGTACCTGATCCCACCTCTGATGTTTAGCAGGTCCGAGTTTGCTCTGCTCCTGTTTTGTATTGTTTTATGAACTTTTGATCTTGAATACTGTTCATTATCTCCATATGTTCCATGTATATATAATTAATTTAGAATTTTACATACGCGTGTTCATGCAGTGAAGTTGATTAAATATACTGACTATTGAAAGGAGAGAAGCTAACAAGGCGTTCAGAATACCCATAGCTTCAGATATATAAAAATCATATTCAATTTGTGAAAAGAATTTAGAATAAATTTTTCATTATTGAAATATAGATAAACAAAACCTCTCTGAGAGAAATTTTCTCGAAAAAAAAATATTCCAGACCTGTTATTTTAAATGGTATTCGTGGGGTTCGAACCCCCTAGCAATAAAAACATTGAGTATCACCACAGGCTCTTGAGGGCTGGACCCCCACACCTTTTTTTTCGCATCACCTTTACTATTGAAAATGTCCATTGAAAGGTTGGTTGGACCCCCCACTTCCTACCACAGTAAAGTGATATCAAGGAAATGAAGTATTGTATCATTGTGCCAAAAAAAAAATTGGCCACTACCTACCCACACACACCTCGAAATAGGATTTTCAAATTTGCTCAAAGTCCCTACCTTCTTTTTTTTGCTTGTCAACTTTTACAGGTAAGTAAAATTTTTTCTTGCCCCCCTTTAAAAAAAAGTAGCACGTAGCATCGTGTTTACCCCCCTTCCCCCCCTTGCTACGTGCCTGTTGTAGCAGAGATTTTACCACACCAGATTTCACAGTGAAACCGCGCGTACTTTCAACTTATACATGAAAAATACATTTGAAAAAAACTGAGAAACTTAATTCTAATTACACTTTATAATATTTATCCAATTTCTTAAACAACATATCTATGTTAATCTGAACATAAAAGACAGTTCAAATTTAAATTTATATACCAGGATCCTAACAATTAAAACAGAGCAGATTTTAAGAATTACGATTGATATACAATGACTAAAAATTATTCCTTCCCCCAGCCTCCACTATAATCTTCACCCCCGAGTGCCACATACTTATATTGAAGTCTGTCCCCTTTATTTGAGATGGAATTCTCCGAAACATTCGAGTGTCTGGAGCAAAATCATATCTAAAAGTCCCTCACATAAATCAAATGAAGCTGAGTGATATATAAGGCACCAACTTTCACAAAGAAACGGTTTCTTTTTCCCTATTATTTTTTCTTACCGATTTTTGTGCACGTGAGTTCTCGGAAATGGTTCGGTCGATTTTCACGAAACTTTCAGATCTGATAGATATTGATCTGAACCTTATTGGAATTTTTTTTATAAGTACGACGTCACTTCTGGTCGTGGGATGTGAACGATTTTCTGATTTTAAGAGGGTCGGCTTGTCCAGATAACTCCTCATAAACGACTTAAGATATTGAGTCAAGATTATCAGTGAAGGTAAAGAAAGGTTTGCTGAGTTGCATATGGGTGTCCAAATTTTTCTAGCGCAAAAGGCACCGGAGCTCGGTAGAGCAAAAAATGTCTCAGAAACATCTCACCAAATTTGACACCTTTTGTTTCATATAGTCTTGCCTGTTCATAAATTGTTAAAACATATTGAAGAGAAGTTGTGCAGAATGTTATATTATACATGTACCAAGAAAAAGGCTGATTCCTCAAATTAGGGTCTCAGAAGGGCCAAAGGTCCTTTATTGATATCTCTTTAATGAACAATATTTTGTTATAAATTACTCAAGCAATAATGTTTATCTTTACGATCTGCAACAATATATTGTAAAATTGTGATCATTGTAAGGTAATTAGGGGCCATAAGGGGCCAAAATGCTAAATCTTTGATTCTTTATATCTCCAAAGGGAGAATTATGTTGATAAGCAGTATTGAATAAATGATGATCAGAATCGCATTCTAAAAAATATACAACCATTTAATTTTGGAAAAAAGGCCCCATTAAGGAATTGAATGGCTAACCCCTAAATATTTCTATTCTGCACAGCTCGAAAGCGAGAAAAAATTCTGAAAAGTTGTTTGAATAAAAAGTCTTTAAAATCCAGAGCTCCATCATTTGATATGAAGAAAAAGGGGCTGACCCTTCAAATAAAGGACCAACAGGGGCCAACAGACTTTCATCTATAGCTGTTTGATGATATATAAATCAAACAAATTAAATCAAATTAGGGAAGTCTTGATATCATCATGTCTTAACAAAGATCATAGTGAAAATATCTCGTCTATTCGAAAATTCGGATGGAAGACCTACTCGTTGCTTGCAATGAGATCGTTTCTAGTTATTCTTTTTTTCTTCTACTTCCTAGACGCCAACTTTGAAACCTCATACTTCACTCTTTTCTCAATTGATTTTGCTCAAATTTTCAGAGGTACTAGAAATTACTAAACTTTATCAGAATGCTGTCGAAAATTTCAAAAAGTCACTTCCGGTTTTGAGTTATTTCCCTTTAGACGAAAATTTATAGGCTTTCGTTTCCAGACAAAGGCTCAGAGACGGCTAAAGCTGGAGCAGAAATTCTACTGATTTTAGATAATAGAAGGGTTGATGTTGTGCACATCGATTTTTGTTTTTTGATTTCTCTATTCAAAATGGCGCTATATAGGGATCAAAAATCAGAACGCTTAAAAGAGCCAAAAATTACTCATATTTTGCTTTTTATCTTCTAAACTAAAAACATTTTGTTAAAATATATAGAACATAATTTGTGCATGCAAAATTAGAAGATCTTTCAAATGATATCTCGGGAAAAGGGCTGACCCCTAAATTAAGGGATTTAGAGGGGCCAAACATTTTTTCCTGATATCTCAGAAAGTATTGAGAATTAGTTATACATCAAAAAAGCAAAGTTGTTGAAAATCTCTGGAAAAATCTACTGATGTCATCAAAATACGTCCTGTGACGTAGATTCCGGCCAAACCGCAAGTAGTTCGAAACTGCATATTTCGCCGTTTTTGACATGTTTTAGGGAAACATTTGTCACTGGAAGCATGAAACTTAATTTTCCGTCCGTAGACGTCACTTCCGGTCAAACAGGAAGTAGCAAACAATGGCTTACTTTTGCAATTTTCAGCATAGATTTGGAAGATTTAAATCATTAGAGACGTCATTTTTCATTTTTTTTTAAAATAAAAGTTACTTCCGGTCAAACAGGACGGAAGACCTACTCGTTGCTTTGCAACGAGCTTTGCTCTATAGTTTATTGACAATTATTTATTTTTAAATACAACTGTCATTGTATTGAATATTTATATCGGTTAAAAAATTTCTTGTGTATACCGGATTTTAATTTAAACAGCTGCTAAACTATTTCTGAGAAATTGAAATGTAATAAATCTATTTATGATATAACCGTAATAATGTCCGAGAAATTCCGGGTAGAAAATCAAAATTTAGGCCATAACGTGTGAGAATCGTGTACAAAGCGTGAGAGAAACGTGTACAAAACGTTTCGTGCAGACTTTCGTGTAAACCGAGCAGCCTTTCGTGCAAAGCATTTCGTGTAAACCGTGTATAGCGTTCGTGTACCATTCGTGCAGCGAGCGTGTTGGGTAGTAGCACGTCTCAGGGTCTGTACAATTTATCAATATTTTCACTTAAATGCAAAGTATGCAGGTAAACAATACATTTTTTTCTGTTTATGGTCAATTATTGATTTAATTTGTGGAACTAATGCACTGTGAACATTTTGCAAATACAAAAAAGTACTAACTTAGAATAATATCGGATTTTGGTGCGATTTTCTTGGTAATAATTCTTCTATGGATGATGTATTTTAAGTAAACAATTGATAACATACATGTATCTACTTGGAAGCTATACATGTATATCTAGTTCATGGTCCATTGAGAAAAATGTAACTTTGCTCTCTCTTTCTCTTTCTCTCGCATTCTCTCTCTCTCATAATCAAAGGGCATTTATTATTTCTACTCACACTTTTTACAACACTTCTGATCCCAAGAGGCAGAGGGTATCCGACATAATTTTGACACAAGCTGACTATCTGGAAAGGCGAGCATAGAAGCAGAAATCCACATGGAACCCAGACCAAAACTGTGTTCTGGAAACAGTCCGGAAATCTTGGAGCCGATCCGGAAAATATATCATCATTCTGAAATTAAAAAAAAAACCAACAGATTTTTTAATTGCCCTAGTCTTTTACACCTTTTTATTTATTCGTTTATTTTTTTAAAAAGATTGTACGGTCTTTATTCCTTTATTTCTTACCCATAGTGAATTTTTCTGACAGGAGAAGTCCACTGTTGTATTAATGTCGGTCATATCATTCAGCATCATCAACCAAAAGGCAGGAGGTCACCAGAATATGAAGTTCAGAGGTCACTCAAGGGTCACAAACAAACAAAATGCATATCTTCTTACGATGTATCCTACCAACAATAGCAAGGTGAGCAGGGAATCTACAAACATGGACAATTCTATATACTAGTTATAAATCTATAAATAAGATATCCATTTGTCAGACTGCAATCTGTTACAGTAAAACTAATATTATAGCATTTACCGCTCAAATTAAGGTGTTTCCACCCTCACAATTTTATAGGTTCAAAGTACAATCACTGCATTTATTTTCATGTAATATACTTTAAACTTTCCAATTATTGCAAAAAATGTATAGGTCACCATATTATTTAAGATGCGAAGCATAAATAAACAGAAGTGTATGTCAACTTTAAAAAAATCGCACATTTTTTGTAAACAGTATTCTGAAAAATATGTAAAAACTGGTTAAAATGCATAATTCTAATGCTGAGTGTTCCTAAATACTTCCTACTTAAAAGATACTTTGAATTGTGAATATCAGGGAAACTATTTTACAATAAAGCAAATGCCTGAATGAAGAGACTGTAGAAGGAGTAATTGCCCTTGTCAACATTTTTGAAAGATTGAAAAATTGATGAAATATAGAAAATATGCATTTTTTAAATTCTTTTACTCAACAATATTTATCATTACACCTCTTGTAAAGCATTCTTCCAAGAGATATTGTTCTATTAGGTATGAATTTAAACTAATTACAGTGTTTGCATAAACCTATGACATCATAGGAGGGTGGAATTACCTTAAAAATAATATAATAGCATTTCATTTCACGAAATTGATCTTTGCTTCTGGAGATCAATTATGTCTGATGTATATATCAATTTTTTCATCTGGGTTAATAATTATTGCACAGCTTGCATCCACCGATGCATTACGATAATTGAAATATTACTTTACATATATACTCGTTAATACACGCATTTCCTTTACCTTGTCTTAAGAAGTATATATCACCAGGGTTTCATGATTCATCTCAACACAATAGTAGGATTCATGTTTTTTAAATATTCCTTACTCCTTAAATTAAAAAAAAAACATGCGGTTCTTCACTTTGTTATGAAATAAAAATCGTCTTTTACTCATTATGTTCCCCAAACAAAGTTGGGGAACATATTGTTATGCGCCCGGATCGATAGATCCAGGGCGTATATTGTTTTTGTCCTGTCTGTCTGTCTGTCTGTCTGTTTGTTTGTTTGTTTGTCTCGAACTTTAACCTTCATCATAACTTTTGAACCATGGTAGTAGGGGAAAAACCAGAGTTCTGGGACAGTAGCCTCCCATAGAGTTAACATGGAGTAGCCTCCGATAGCCTCCCAAGGGGTGAGGCTACATATGACGTCATACAGATGGCTAATTTATTACTTAATAAATAAATTATAACTAATTAGTGATTGATTAATTTATCAATTATGTTATAATTATTGATCATATATTCAGAAATCAATTATCATAATGATTGACATTGATTGATTAGCTAATGATTATAATCAATTATTTTAAATCATATTGTTGTCCAGGAACATAAAACACCGTGTTCATAATCAATGCAAAGTGGAAATAAATGTACATGAAATCGAACTAAAATTCAATTATTTATGTAAGATGTTCTTTAAAGATTTATTAACCCAACCACATTATATTAGTTTCACTGATTGGAAAAATTGTCTACAATGTGTAAGAAAGCACAATCGACTTTTATGATCAAGAGGCATTCAAGCGATACACAGGTAAACAAACGTGTCTAAACAGATCACGATAAACAGGATTTAACCGGTTTAAAAATCGATAATACGACGCCATATTGAATTATTTTGAATGTTTTATCATCTGTTTATTTTACAACAATATCGTTCATTTTAAATCTAATTTTCATGCATATACATGGCAATTTGTATAAATGAATAAATAAAGTTTTGGAAGAATTTCGCGATTATTATCATTCCAGTCACCCACAACAGTAGCTTTACATTCACACGAGAAGAAACACTGACAAAGTTTAAAACTAAAACGAAAATTCATCGAAAATTCATTGATATGAATTAACATACCAGAAAAAGGTACCCATTTAGTAAATTCCCCAGAAGTAGCAAATGTCCTTTTTTAATCAATAGTGAACAGTTAACAAAAGCATTAAACGCGTATAATTGAGAGAAAAAACATAAAGACATTCGCCTCGAAGATGACCTAAATACACATAAATATTATGAAGCGAGGGAACCCAAGCAAGTAGCTACCATGTATGCTTGTATGCTCGAGCATGCACATCATTTTGCAAAAAAGAAAATAAAATAAGAAATATAAATAAAAAATGAGGCATGAAGAAAATTGATAAACGTACAAGTACATGTATGTTAACGATGAAATAAGAAACCAACCAATGTATGTGATTGATACCCCTACATGAAATTTTCTTTACATGTTTTATTTATATGAGTTCGAAAATTGTTAAGGTGGGTAACCTCAAAAAATTTATTGTTTTTTAAGGTATTTCCGCCCTCGTGATGGTTTAGTTTTTTTTTTTTTAAGTATTATCTAGTAGAAATATTTCTTTTGAAAGATTGCATTTTTACGGGTGTAATGAAAAATGATAAAATTATGTATTTTAACCATGCAGCCATATTTAGCATTATATTTATTCAACTTTTATTAATTAATCTAAACGTTTTTTTTAAATGAAAATAAATGCAGTTTTTCCTACATTGAACTCATAAAATTATGAATGTGGATAAACTGTATAATCATTTGATTTTCTGAACTCAAATTAAATTTTAGGTTTGAATGACCAAATGATTTAATATATCTTGTGAATGTAATTAAATTCTTCTGGGCAACTTTAAAAACAAATATTTTACTTTTTGGTGGCCTAAAGCTATCGGCTAATATTTGTCCACTATCTGAAACAATAACCCTAATTTTCTTGTTTTTTTCTCGACTTTTCTAATAATGTTGAAAAAAACATTGCCAAAACTTCACCAATTTAGTTAAAAGATGCTAATAAACTATGATAGCCCGTATTTCTTCAACGTTAAGATTTAAGATAAAAAAAATAACGTCTCTCTACTACTATACTAATCTCAGTGAGATCAGTAGAGACTAAAATTTTGGTCTGGTGTCTAACAAAAATGTTAAGTCTCTACGAATCTTGGCAAGATAACTATCATAAAGGCTCCTTGGTTTTATTTCTAATGATAAAACGGTGTCAGACATGCATTTTCTTAACTTTATTTTATGATTTTATGAGAGTTTAAATCGTCAGAATTCAGGAGCTTCCGGGGGCTTCGCCCCCTGGGCCCCCACCAGGGCTTTGCCCTGGACCCACTGGGGCCCTCAGGGCGTCCCCCAGACCCCATTGCCAATTTTAGCATGCAATTCGCTTTGAGTCTAGCTACGCCACTGGGCAAGCGAGACGCTGGGGAATGACGTCTAAATTCGAAAGCGGTCATTTCAATCTGATGCATCAGATCAGGTTTAGGGTTAAAGCTTTTATTGATTATCCTATCAAATTAAAGAATTTTACAGTCAGTGTGTGACGGGTATATAAAGCGCAAGGATAACCAAATTCGTCACTTTTTGGTGGACCAGACGGTCAGGTAAGTCGCTTATCTTCCTCTTCAAATAAAGAACAAAGAAGTTAGGGCTTTTTATTTCACAAGTTCTAGTCTTTAAAAATTAAACGAAACGGACTTTTAAATCATTATTTATCTTTTTTTTTATTAATTTACATTTTTATTTTAAATTGTAGAACAATTAACTTCATTAGAGTTATCCAGTGGTTTAGAAGTGGAGCGACAGATTGTGGACCATTAAACATTTCTAAGTACTACAATAACACAAACAACTGCAATATTAATTTAAAAAAAACGGTTAACGTGCAATTAATTCATTTGAAGAATAATTAAATTCGTAGAAACATTATAATATATTGAGATCTTAGGTTTTGCTGCATTTGAACACAGTGTACCGATATAGGGCGGTGTTACTAGCTCACAACGGACATGAGAGTGTTTAACGTAACACGTCCCCGTAATTATCGGGAAGACATGTCCAACTTACGTTCAAATGAGCTTACTTCGGTGGGCGGAGCTCCGTCCCTGGTGACAGGGATGTTGATGGCCGTGCAATAGCCTTGAAACCTAAGAGTTTCTTAATCAGATCTCACTGATGTTCTTATTTATTAAAAATGAATAGATGTTGATATTATAAAATTATAATTACTGAACTCTTTCAGTTTTTTATTTAGTAATCAAGAAATGAAGTCTGTCATCTGTAATGAATGTGGAAAAGAATTTTCTCACACATCAAGCATGTTTCGTCATCTCAGAACAGCTCATAAATTTTCTGAACACCGATGCACAACCTGTGGCATGCAATTTAAAAGGAAAGATAATTATATTCGTCATATGAAAAGGCAACACTCAAGGATACTTCCTGCTACCAAATCTGATGAAATAAAAATAACCAATCAGACTACAGCTACTGATCTGCAAGACAAAAATCAAATTGGAGGCGGTCTTTCAACCACCGAAACAAACGAATGCATCACAGAAGAGGAAGCCATCAACGGGAATTTAAAAGTATATAAATTTCCTGCAGAAGACAAAACTAAATTTGATCCTCTACAATTCCTGCGATCCAAGTATGATATTATCATGAAAACGTTAAAAATAGCTTTGCAAAAACGACAAAGCATCAAATGGTATTTGACCATGAAAGTTCGTTTCTCTAAAGAAAAGAAAGTTCAGATTGAAACAGTGGAACCACATTTTCATGGGAGATGTCATGCTGCATTGAAAAGAGAAAATCTACAACAAAGCTAACGAGATAGCTACAAAAAAAAATTATGAGTTCCTTTTTTAGAATATCAAAGAGAGGGAAGCAATTGGAAACTCGATAAGGTATTGGAATTAACACTGAACATTGCCAAATACAGACCGATTAGAGGATCAAGCTTCATTCCACTGCCTATCAAACTGAGAGCAAAAAGGCTATAGTCAACGTACAAAAAAATGATCAAAAATGCTTTCAATGGGCAGTTTTATCTGCACTGCACCCAACTATTCACCATGCTGAACGCCTTACCAATTACATCTCTTTTGCGGATGAATTGAATTTCAGTGGTATTGAATTTCCTGTGAAGCTTAAGGATATTGAAAAGTTTGAACATCAAAATGACATATCAATCGATATTTTTGGCTATGAAAAGGGACAAGTATACCATATCCATCTCACAAAGAATCGCTTCCAACGTCACGTCAATCTTCTTATTTTATCCAGTGGAAATCGTTCCCATTATTGTTGGATAAAAAACTTCAACAGACTGTTGGCAGATCAGAACAGTGACCATAACCAGTACTTCTTCTTCTGCTATTGCTTGCATGGTTTTACGAAAGCAAACCTGTTGGAAAAACATACATCTTATTGCAAAGTACACGGGGCTCAGAAAACTCAGATGCCAAGAGAGGAAAATAAATGGTTAAGATATACAGATGTATCAAAGCAACAACGAGTCAGTTTCGTGGTCTATGCCGATTTTGAGTGCATTGCAGAAAAATTAGCAACATGTCAACCTGACACAAGAACATCCAGTACAACTAAACTTGCCAAGCACACTCCATCAGGATTTACTTACAAAATAGTTGGTCTGAATAAGGCTTTTACTGAAGATCACGTGACATATCGTGGGGATAACGTCGTTGAAACGTTTGTTGAGCACATGGTTAAAGTGGAAGAAAGACTAACTACTGCACTTAGAAATCAAAAACCACTAAGAATGGAAATGAAAGAAGAATTTGAATTTAAAAGAGCTGAACAATGCTACATCTGTCATCAACATTTGGGGAAAGATCGCGTACGTGATCACTGCCACATGACAGGTAAATTTCGAGGAGCCGCCCATAATTCTTGTAACCTCAATCTGAAACAATGAGAGCGAATTCCAGTATTTTTTCATAACCTGAAAGGATATGATTCACACTTGATTATGCAAGCCATTGGAAAGATGAAGCACAAACAACTTAATCGCATCCCCCAAAACCATGAGAAATACATATCGTTTTCAATGGGAAAATTAGATTTCATCGATTCTTTTCAATTTTTGTCAACCTTCTTGGAAAAGCTCGTGTTTAATCTTTCTAAAGAAGGTGTAGAAAAATTTAAACAGCTCCGTCAGTACATTGAGCAAAAGCATTCTGGATCAGTCAAAGAAAAATTGAAGTTACTCATGCGTAAGGGTGTTAACCCCTACGAGTACATGGACAGTATGGAGAAATTCAACGAAACTTGTCTTCCGGACAGATCAGCTTTTTACAGTTCCATCAACGATCAAGATATATCAGAAGCTGATTACAACCATGCTCAAGTTGTTTGGGAAACATTTGGCATTTCTAATCTAGGGGAATATCATGACCTGTACATGGAATCAGACGTTATCCTATTGGCTGATGTGTTTGAAAACTTCAGAAATCTATGCCTTAAAATCTATGAACTTGATCCTGCATATTTTTATACTGCACCGGGATTGGCATGGCAGGCGGCTCTCAAAATGACAGGTGTAAACTTGAAACTTTTCACAGACCCTGATATGCACTTATTTATCGAAAGGGGTCTACGAGGAGGCATTTCAATGATATCTCAACGATATGCAAAAGCAAACAACCCATATGTAGAAGATTACGATCAAAACCAACCAACTAACTATCTCATCTACCTTGATGCAAACAATTTGTATGGATGGTCAATGAGTCAGGCCTTACCCACACATGGATTTCGGTGGCTTTCAAGAGAGGAAATCGATTCTTTAGATATTCAGAATGCAACAGAAATGTCTGAAGAAGGTTATATCTTGTCAGTAGACCTTGAATACCCAGCAGAATTACATGATACTCACAGCGATTACCCATTGGCACCGGAATCATGTGAAGTGAAACAAGACATGTTATCACCATATCAGCTACAACTCCTTAAAGGTCTACATCTTGGGGAAACCTCTGCTCGAAAACTTGTCCCGAATCTCAACAATAAAAGGGATTATATTGTCCATTATAGAAATCTTCAACTTTATATGTCTCTTGGCATGAAGGTCACCAAAATTAACCAAGTGGTTGCTTTTCAACAAGCGCCATGGTTGAGAAAATACATCGATTTCAACACAAACCTGAGAAAAGCAGCCAAGAATGACTTTGAGAAAGATTTCTACAAATTAATTAATAATAGTGTATTTGGGAAAGCTATGGAGAATTTAAGAAAGAGGGTCGATATTCAGTTAATCCACAGGGAGCAAAGACTTCTCAAAGTGACAGCAAAACCAGGGTTCAAATCATTCAAAATATTCAACGAAGATCTAGCATCAGTAGAAAGTACAAAACAAAACCTTGTCTTGAACCGTCCCATTTACGTTGGGTTTTCAATCTTAGAATTATCAAAGGTGTTGATGTATGATTTCCATTACAACAATGTCAAATCCAGGTATGAAGATAAGGCTGAGCTCCTGTTTACTGACACAGATTCCTTATGCTACAACATATTTACAGAAGACTTGTACAAAGACCTGGAAAAAGACAAAGACAAGTTTGATTTTAGTGACTACCCAACTGATCACTTTCTGTATGATGCTACAAATAAAAAATTCTTAGGTAAAATGAAAGATGAAACAATGTCAGTACCAATGACTGAGTTTATAGGACTGAAACCAAAAATGTACAGCCTCACTTATGGATCAAGTGAAAAGCGTACTGCAAAAGGTGTCAGCAAATCGGTGATAAGAACAAAATTGCGTCAATTATCATACAAAGAATGTTTACTTCAGAAGGAAGCTCAAATGGAAACGATAGTATCATTTAGAACAGAGAGACATCAGATACACACCATAGCATTAAACAAGACAACTCTTTCCCCTTATGATGACAAACGGTATATATTAGAAGATGGAATACATACATTAGCTCATGGTCATTGGAGGATATCCCATGATGCAACAGAGATGGCTATATAAAGTGATGAGTGAAGAAATCAAGCCATTTTACTTTTAACAGCCAAGGAAACAACATCAATCATCATGAATCAGTGTAAACTTTGCCTGAGATCTTATGTCTGGCCTCATGATTTACACCTGAAACAGAAACATTCCGCAAAACAGCAGCAACAAGAGTTAAACGAAACTTTAAAAATTCCTAACCAAGAGTCTCAATTCCTCAAGCAACAGCAGGAATTCACTTCATTTCGCCAGCAGCAGCAGTAGGAATCCACTTTATTTCCTCAGCAGCAACACCAGCAAGAGTCCACTATATCTCCCCATCAGCAGCAACAGCAGCAGCTTTTTCAATTCAAGCATCCATTTACTGCAAACATATCGGGACCAACCTCATGTGGAAAAACGTACTTTGTCAAATTACTGTTCGAAACTGTTTAACCAAAATTGATCCCCCACCAGAACGAATAATTTGGCTTTATAAACCTTGGCAACCTTTGTATAATGTTATTAAGAACACGGTTTTCCACAGAGTGGAATTCATCAAAGGGATACCAAAAGATCTAGAAGAAGATTCTTTTTTAAATCCTCAAACAAGAAATTTGTTGATTTTAGATTATATGATGTCAAGTACCTCAAAAGATCATCGAATCAATGAATTGTTTACGGAGGGAAGTCATCATAGGAATTTATCAATCATTGCCATTAACCAGAATTTGTTTTACAACAAGGACCCGACTCA
Source organism: Saccostrea glomerata (assembly GCA_003671525.1). Lineage (NCBI taxonomy): Eukaryota > Metazoa > Mollusca > Bivalvia > Ostreida > Ostreidae > Saccostrea > Saccostrea glomerata. The sequence goes on from PRKT01000462.1 coordinate 191,506, forward strand.
AAGACGTAATTGTCATTACATTATTCTGTTTAATAACCCAATTGATAAACAAAAAGTTATGACACTTGCTCGACAAATGTATCCAGGAAACTCTCAGCATTTGATGCGACATTTTAAAGAGGCCACAGAAAAACCTTACGGATATTTATTGATTGATTTAAAGCCAACAACACCCAAATCAATGCGCATGCGCAGTGATATATTCACCAACGCGTCTATAAAAGAACACAAACTTGAGACGACAAGTCATTCGCAGAAATCTTTTGGAGAAGAAAGGACGCAACTTAGTAACTCTGAAGAAGAAAACAGTCTGTCTACTGACACCGAATTTCCGTCATCTTTGAAATCTATCATGACTTCCTGTGACGATTGTGGTCTCGTTTTTGAGAGTACTCATGACCTTCAAAGACATATTAAGAGATGGTGTTCAGGGAATCACAACCGTAAAAGAAAATTACAACTGGATGATGATGAGGAAACAAACAGAAAGAGATCTCGTATACTTCAGTCAGATGAATTCGAGATTGAATCTGAGGGCGAGTCTTCTGACACATCAGCAGAAGAAGACTATTTTGAAAGAATAAGAAAAAGATCCAAAGCTAAAAACGAGGAAATTTGGTCTGAAAAAGTCGAAAAATACAAAAACAGTGGATTATCCAAAAAGGACGCTGAAGATATAGCAGATAACAAAATGAAAGAAACTGATTTCATCACGTTTTTAGATTTATGTGGTCATTCAATCTTAGACTTCTTAGATTTGAAAGATGGAAAGATCCACAAGTCATGAAAAGTGTTGAAAAGTTTCTCAAAAAGGGTTATGAAAATTTACCAGCGATTCGCATGACTCTAAGGAAATACAAACATTTACTTGAAGAAATGATGTTGGAAACAGATGACGAAAAAAAAGATATTGAAGACGACAATGATGAGACCGATAACGAAGGTGAATCAGAGGAAGACTCAGAAGGGGATGAAAATGATGAATGAACATTTTCTGCTTAAATATAGATGACATATTGTTATGCGTTCATTTTGCTGCTGTACATTGAAAAGGAAATATGTCGTGGGAGGATTATTTACATGAAATTTATTACAATCCAAGTAATGCTGGTAGTTTTTTCTGGACCTGACAAATTATTCCGATATGTTAGGAAAGATGGTAAATATGTGATAAGCAAATATAAAATTAGGAAATGGTTACAAAACCAAGAGGCCTACAGTTTACAAAGACCACTAATTACAATTTCGAAGAAACAAAATTATGGTAACCGGAAAAGATGACCAATGGTCTACTGATCTCATGGATATGGTCAAGTTTGCTAAGTATAATGATGGATACATGTATATTTTGGTTGTTATTGATGTTCTCTCAAAGTATCTTTGGATGCGTCCTTTGAAAGACAAAAAAGGAATTTCCGTTGCCAATGCATTGCGGGAATTTTTTCTAGAAGGCAGAGTGCCCAAAAGATTACGAACAGATAAAGGACAAGAATTTCGATCCAAGAAAGTTCAAAAAGTCTTCAACGGTTATGACATAACACACCTCTATGCTCAGAATGAAACCAAAGCTGCAGTTGCCGAGCGTGTAATCAAAACTGTTAAAACGAGGATTTATCGATTCATGACTTACCAACAATCATATGAATACATAGATAAACTTCAAACATTTGTGAAAAGCTACAATAACTCATATCACAGAACGATTGGCATGGCCCCTCATAATGTTAAAAATAAAAATGAAACAGCTGTATTGTGGAGAATGTATTGGCCAAAAGATAATACGGTCATTAAAAAATCAAAAACAATAAGAAAGCCTTTCAAATTTAAAATTGGTGATAAGGTTAGACTCACCCATATCAGGAATCCATTCTCCCGTGAATACGATGAAAAGTGGACAGGGGAAATATTCATTATTTCACAAAGAATTATACGTGGTGGACTACCTGTCTACAGGGTAAAGGATTTTGATGAAGAAGAAATCAGAGGAACCTTCTATCAATCAGAACTTCAAAAAGTAGACGTTAAAGAGGACGACCTCTGGAATGTAAAAGAGGTCTTAAAAACAAGAGGAAAGGGTAGACAAAAACAATATTTTGTAAAATGGCTTCATTATCCAAAGAGATTTAATTCTTGGGTTAATGCTTTTGATATATCTGAGTTGTAAATAGAAGAGTGTACTACTCAGAAAAGATCCATCACATCGAAAAGAACGTACATACACACAGATCGTTTGAAGTATGGTATGGTGGATGGTAGATGACTCTTACATAGATATAGTTTAAATAATTTACTTGTATATTATACATTAGGGTGTAGGTCATTGTAAAGTGGACTTGGGATGGCTCTCCGACCCAAGCTTCATTATTGTAACGGAGATAATAAAATATGTACAGTTGTATTGATTTTGTTTTTTGCGATAACGAGTGATACATGGACTGTGCGTGTAATGTCTGGGATCATAACCTGTAAAGTATTGAGTACATAATTGGGATCTGGTGTTCTAAGGGGAAAAATTAGTATATGCATATTTGCAAAAAATATGTAATACCTCAGTTAAATATATATCAATTTTTCATCACCATTTACAATTGGTATCATGGATTTAAAAAAAAATGCAACATAAAAGCAGATGAACTAGCTTTAACTTCATTAATCATCACATTTTTATTTTTGTCGGAGTCAAAAATTCCTAACCAAGACAAATTGGAAAAAAGACAGAAGAAATTAGCGAACATCTACACATCATTGTAAACTAACGAATTCTGTAACACATACCTCGGTACTCCTTAATCAATCAATCAATCAATAATTTTTAATAATTCACTTTTATGATTGGTTTCTAAGTATGAAAAAAATTAATAATACATAATTAATTAATGTGTAAAATAGCCATCTGTATGACGTCATAGGTAGCCTCACACCTTGGGAGGCTATCGGAGGCTACTACATGTTAACTCTATGGGAGGCTACTGTCCCAGAACTCTGGTTTTTCCCCTACTCATGAAAGACGGAGACTTGATATTTTATATGCATACTCCACTAATTAAGCTCTTTCAAATGTCAACAAGTTCAATGACCTTGTGGCCTTGACTGTGACCTGTGAACCCGCACTATAGCTTTTGAAACATGAGAGATTGAGATTTCATATTAAGTACGCATACTCTACTAATCAACCTCTTTCAAATGACACCAAGGTCAATTAACTTGTTACCTTGACTGTGACCTTAATACTAAAAATAGCTTTTTCCAAACTTTGTTGCCACCGGGCGCATAGTGTTTCTCAAACCAACTTATTTTTACTCTGTTTCTTATTGAGGTTTTCCGTCTTCATAACCCTGTCAATGCGCGATCGGCAACGCTTATGAGACCGGCAACGCCGATAAAAACATTGAAGAAGAAAGTATAGTATGGGGTAAATTTAAATAGTTTTGAATGTGCTTGAGTGTAACCAGCTGAAAATAAAATTATAACACATTTAATTTAGATAATTATCTACAGTTAAGGATTTTCCGAGAGTAAACTTGTTTCATAGTTTCTGTGCAAATGCTACCGATCAAATTGACAATATTCAAAGCACAAAATTTCCATGCTTTGAAATAATTTATTGTTGTTATTAGCTACCAACACTTGCTACTTTTGTTATGTAACGGTTCTTGGAAATATGAACTAGATGATTTTAAAATTAAAACTACATACATTATTTTAAGGATGAATTCCTCAGTACCCCCTTGCTTGTCGTAAAAGGCGACTAAATGGGGCGGTCCTTCGGATGAGACCATATAAACCGAGACCCCGTGTCACAGCAGGTGTGGCACGATAAAGATCCCTCCCTGCTCAAAGGCCGTAAGTGCCGAGCATAGGCCTAAATTTGCAGCCCTTCACCGGCAATGGTGACGTCTCCATATCAGTGAAATATTCTGGAGAGGGACGTTAAACAGTACACAATCAATCAATCTTCTGATCATTTACCCAAAGTGGGTCTTCGTACTTAAACATGTCGTAAAATTCAAACTGATAACAATTTACAAACAAGTTTTTAAAGTTTTTATGATTTACATGTTTAACTATATTCATTTTTAAATAAAAAATCTTTTTATGTTGTATTAATGACCAAGACGTGTGCAAAAATACGATATTTACGACATAGGCCTAAGAAAGTCGACAAGTGAAATCGACAAGATCGAGAGGTGAAGAAGACAGGATCGCGCCTTTCAAAGCGTCAGGAATGCCGAATCAATGGCACTCCGTTTAAAGAGCAAACCGACAAAAATTTGAAAACATTTAAAAAATTGCCGATATCACAATTACGCCTACAGATACATTCTCGAAAACGGTCCCCAAACATGCCAGCCAAGAGCGCCGTTCTCGAAGTGTGTTGACGACGTTCCAGTAGCAGTGGAAAAGGGAAAATGTAGGTTCACAATGCTTTCAAACTTATTGAAAATAGCAATGTTTATGCATTATAGATACAAAAGTTTCAGAATACATAATTAATATACTGTCACATCGCAAACTGAAACATATCATAAACATGTTACATACATGTACGTTACATTAGGCCTAATAGTCCAGTCACTCTACTGAAAAATGAGAACTATTTGCAACAGTTTATATTTTAATGCAGATTTGTAGATAAGCTATTGGTAACTCGCATATAAAAAGTTTAGAAAAAATCACTTAGGGGAAAGTTGGGAGATCGAAAGATTAAAATAAGGGATCAAAATGAATTTAAAATGACCCATTTGCACACCATACTTTCTCTATATAAGCTTCCTATGACAGACAACATGTAAACAATAGCCAATTAGGATTAAAAGTTGTTGTTTCAACCTGTAGTTTGTAATGCAATAATAACTAAATCAAAAGTATGATATATTTTTGATTATTAAAGAAGTGAAGTTTTGACTTCCACACAGACCAAATATCATCTCTAAACTTCATGTAAACAAAACATTATGGAACGCTGTTTGTATTCACAATATATGTATGTGAAATTCCTACATATAAATGTGATTGTGCTTATAATTTTCGTTTTATTTGTTTACACCTGATGGGCATTTATACCCTAATAGTTATGGGTTTTGTACACCGAGAATAGATATAAACAAAAAATGTAAGGAACACAGTTTGTATACATGTAACGGTTTCTTAGTTATAATATAACAATAAGTCCGTTTCAGGTTCGAACATCTCCATTTATTCACATACAGATGACAGGGAATAATAGGAATATAGGAAATAAGGAAAATGCCCTGAAATTTATAATAACAAATAATAAATACATAGCATAAAATATTCTAACATATCCGTATCAATATAGTTACTACAATTTGCGGTTAACAGATACGCTGCATAAAGGGAGGTAACTCTTCACACGAATTACACATCATAAAATAGAATAATGCTCCCTTTCAATATTATACTCTTTGAAAAATCATAAAACCTTTATACAACAATATTGATCTAAATGTTACAATAACGTCTACACAGACTTTACTCTCTCAGGATAATCATAAAATATAAAAAACAATAATGTCATACCAATCTATTGGATTGAGCCTCTCCCAATCAATAGAGTGTCTGACTCAGTATGGCTCACATGGTCCAGATCATATCATATAACTACAAAGTACCATAGTTTACATAAGTAAACTTATCATAAAAATATCTACATATTTATTTAAATAAAAACTACTATCTATATCAATAAAACAGTTACTCTTAAATTCTATCTCTCAATCAGATTCTGACTGTGAAAGTGCTATGAAATTAACTTTGGCAAAATTACAGACTATACAGTTAAATCAAATATTAGAAATCATATTAGAATTAGTATATAAATATTAGCTTACCTTAACAGAGAGAAGTATCGTCTTAGTCAAATGTCAAAAGTCTTAATTATTACAAATCTGTAATTATGGCCCTCTCTACTGAAAGACTGTACAAAGAATGACCATAACATAACAACTTTTGGAGGGAAAAACAAGTAAACCAATAAAACACAACCTGACAATGTCCAAACCAATGAAAACCATGTATACTTCAAACCAAAGACCAAAGACCAGAACCTTCATACCCCAAAGCAATAATAATTAAGTACAGGTACTACCTGTTCTACCTGGGTGACCTTTATATATTCTTTATCAATACATTTATGTACAAATTAAAAACATGAAATATAATAGATTTATTAAATAAATTAATAAATCTAATACTGTAACACACTTCCCCTCCTTTTTAAATGACTTCCACGTCATTCAAACGGAGGCTTACCATATATCTAGTTCTCTGGTTTGGCATAATCAGGAAAATCTGAATATAAAACAAAATTTATACAATTAAAACACTATAACTTTTCAGTAATCATTTTTAAAAAAGGCTTTTGACATATCTTTGTCCATTTTTGTTAGCTGTGATGCCATATTCTGAAAGCACATCAGCTTGTCTTTCCACTCAGGCTGTCGTGGTGTCTGATGACAACATACATAACTCTTCATCCTGCTGGCTTCTTCCTAACTCGCCCTGATCTCCTCGGTAACTCATCTGTCTGATCGTCATCAGGACTGTCATCCTCATCAGCATGGGTATCATCAGCATGGTCCTCATGAACATCATCAACATGGCAATCATGAGCTTTTTGGTTGTCATCATCTTGTGGATTACTTCCATCATCATCATCAAGGTTGTCTTCATCATCATGATTGTCTTCATCAATATCATCCAACATTCCACTAACATCTGGCTCATCAGATGCTACATTAACAGCTTCCCCTGGCTCATCAATGGTCTCAGTACCGGTACTTACCTGGTCGTCACCAGTTACAACGTTCAAATCTACTGCCTCCTCCGAGGATATCTTAGACTCTACAGGGTACTCCACTGTAAGATACAGATCATCTTCATCATCATCAGATTCCATCTGATGGAGGGTGGCAGGCTCTAAGTGACGTCTCTTGCACTCTTCTCTACTTTTCTTATGTCTTACCCTAGGAGCTGGAATGGGTGGCTCGGCTGTTCCAAATGGTAATAAGAGATTCCTGTGAAGAATTCTTAACTTACCTTGGTTATCTTCTCTTTTTACTTTGTAAAATGGTATTGATGAATTTGGCTGACTAATGATGATATATGGCGTGTCTTCCCACTTGTCTTGGATTTTATGCTTCCCAGCGAAGCTCACAACCTTAACTAATACTCTGTCTCCTTCTTTCAAAATGACTCCTCTGACCTTGGTGTCATAATGCCATTTTTGTTTCAGCTGAGAATTTTTAGTTGCTGTTTCAGCCTTCTGGTATGCATCTTGCAGATTCCTCTGTAGTTTCTCTAAGTAAGTTGATGTTGAACTTGATTGAGAATTCCTGTCTATACCAAAGACCAAGTCAATGGGCAAATTTGGTTCTCGGCCGAACATCAAAAAATAGGGAGAAAAACCAGTTGTATCATGTGTTGTACAGTTGTATGCATGGACCAAAGGGTTGATATAATTTTTCCAGTTATGTTTCTGCTCAGGATCCAAAGTGCCTAACATGGAAATAAGTGTCCTATTAACCCTCTGTGACACCATTGCCCATAGGGTGGTACGGTGTTGTACGGGATTTGGCAATTCCAGTGAGTTGGCATAGATCTTTGATAATATTACTACAGAAATTAGCGCCTTGGTCTGAGTGCAACTTCTGAGGTAATCCATAATGCACTATAAAATGGTTGAAAATGGCATCTGCTGTAGTGCGGGCAGTCTGGTTCTTCGTAGGTACTGCTACAGCATACTTGGTAAAGTGGTCTGTAATCACCAAGATATTTTGGATATTACCTTTTGATGGTTCCAAGGCTAAATAATCCATACAAACCAATTCTAAGGGTTGAGTTGTTGTGATGTTGACTAACTCTGCTCTCTGGTTGTTAGGAGTCTTGAACTTTATACATCTGTCACACTGCTCTATCCAATTGATGACATCAACATACATCTTTGGCCAATAAAATCTCTCTCTTATCAAAGCTATGGTCTTTTCTCTTCCGGGATGACCCATGTCATTATGCAGGTACTGCAATACAAGATGACTGAATGAGTTTGGGATGATGAACTGGTGATGAATAATACCATCAATTTTTGTCTCTCTGACAAGTAAATCATCTTTCAGCTTCAACCTCTTGAAGTTTCGATGAAGAATAGCTTCCATCTCATTTCTGGCTGCATTCTTGGGAGGTTTTCTGCCTGCTCTGATGTACTCAATCATCGTTGAAATGGCGTCATCATTCCTCTGTATGTCTTTGATGTCAATATGGCTGCCTTTGTCTTGTGACTGTTGTAATAACTGGCATACAGTATGAGGTAAAGAAACAGGAAGGGTCTCGATATACGGCTGCTGATGTTCTGTATTAATGATGGCACTAATAGCTTCTTTATCCATGGTTTCTGTTCTTTCGGGTAATCTTGATAAAATATCTGCATCAGTATTGGATTTTCCAGGTTTGTAAGTTATGCTGAAATTGTATGAAGATAAAGCAGCTATCCATCTATGGCCTGTTGCATCTAATTTGGCCGTTGTTAAAACATATGTCAAGGGGTTGTTATCAGTGAAGACAGAAAAAGTTTGTCCTGTGAGGTAATCGGAAAACTTCTCTGTAAGGGCCCATTTCAGTGCGAGAAATTCCAGTTTATGGGTAGGGTAATTCCTCTCTGATTTGCTAAGTCCCCTACTGGCATATGCTATGACCCTTTTGGCTCCATCTTGTTCTTGATACAGGACCGCTCCGAGACCACTTTGACATGCGTCAGTATGCAATTCAAAGGGACTGTTGAAATCGGGATAACCAAGTACAGGAGCTGATGTTAGCTTTTCCTTAAGTGCATTAAATGCAGATTCCTGAGATGGTCCCCATTTCCACGTAGGTGGAAGCGGTTTCTTTTTTCCTCTTGGTTTCTTTCCTGTAGCCATGATGTCAATCAAAGGTCGAGCAATCTTGGAGAAATTTTGGATAAATTTTCTATCATATCCAGCGAAACCTAAAAATTGTCGTACGTCTTCTGGATTTTGCGGAATAGGCCAGTTTTTGACTTTTATAACTTTGTCAGGGTCTGCCTGTACCCCAGTCTCTGACACAATGTGTCCTATGTACTTCACCCTTTCCATAAAGAAGGAACATTTCTTTGGGGATAACTTCAACCCAAATTTCCGGAACCTTTCAAAAACTTCTTTGAGGCGGTGAAGGTGTTCCTCAATAGACCTAGAAAAAACAATAACATCATCTAAATATATGAAACAAATTTGCATGTGGAGGTCACCTAAACATTGTTCTTGTAATCGTTGATAGGTTGCTGGAGCGTTAGCGAGTCCGAAAGGCATCTTATTAAATTCAAAACATCCTAATGGTCCGACTGTGAATGCTGTTCTTTGCTTATGTTCCTCTTAAATTTCGATTTGATGGTAGCCGGACTTCATATCTAAAACTGTAAAGTAACGGTTGCCGGCGAGTGAGTCTAAAATTTCATCTATTCTTGGCAATGCATAGTTATCTCTGATTGTCTTGGAATTCAGCTGCCTGTAGTCTACACACATCCTCAAGGAGCCATCAGGTTTCTTCACCAAGACAACATTTGAAGAAAATGGAGAGTGGGATAGTCGAATTACTCCACTGGCTAGCAACTCTTGGATGTGGTTTCGGACTTCTCCTATCATGGCTGGTGGTATTCGCCTGTACTTCTGCTTAAAAGGTGTTGTGTCTGACAATTCTATATGATGATGAACCTTATTTGTAGTGCCAATATCAGTGGAACTGGTGGAAAAAATGTCCCGATGCTCTGAAATTAATCCTCTACAACTTTCTTTCTCCTCCTCTGATAAAGTGTCTGATATGTGAACCTTCTCATAGATTTTCTCTAATACGGATGGTGATGTATTATGATGAGAAGTCTCTGCTATGTTGACAGGCTGCAACTCACATAGTAGTGCTCCTGGTGCTATTGACACTGTCTGAGTTGTCACGTTACTTATTTCCACTGGTGTTACATTATCATCCTGACAGTTGTAATAGTGCAGGGTAGGTGTTATATCCAAGTCTGATGGTATGCTGGATTTGATTGTTGGCTGTAGCATGGCTAGTACTCTTTGGTATGAAACTTTCTTGTCTAGGTAGGCGTTAACAACCACTTTCCCATTGGGTGGAATAAGGATCCTCGATCTCTCTGCCGATTTCAAAATAGCAAGTCTGTTCCTGTTCCTCTCTAGTTGTTTATGTCTAAGTGCAATACACCTGAAAGCCAGATACCAAGGTGCATGCATGTCAGCATCCTGTAAAAATCTTGATCCATATTCTGTTCTGGTAATGTCCATCAGACGACATAAAATATTTGTTCCAATCAAAACAGGTACATTAACATTGTAATTGCTATCAGGAACAACTAAAAAGATACAGTCCTTCAGAACGTCTAATGAAGAGAGTCCATGAGTGGCTAAATCTGCAATTACATATCCTAAATAAGGCATCATCTGCCCATCAGCACATTCAATGTCAAGTTGTTCTTCTAATGGATAAAGTGCTGTTCCATCTCGCAGATGCATCTCATAAAAAGCTTGTGATATCGTGGAGACGGTGGCTCCGGTATCCAATAATGCAGAACATGGAATTCCATTAACAGCCACTTGAACCTCATTTGATGTTCCTACTAGTTCTTCTGATAAGTTGATGTGACTGTCTTTCCTTCTGCCAGACCCTTGTCCCCCGGATTTGGCCATCTGAAGTTTAAAGATATCTGGTGATCAATTCTGACTCTGCAACCAATAGCTATGTGACCTTCTTGTCCACATCTGTAACATATAACTTTATCAGATCTCCGTTCTGGTTGCTGATTGGTCTGTCTGAAAGTAGTTACTCTGGGCTCAGGCATCCTAGGAGTAAAACCTCGACTAGGATACTGCCCTCTTGAAAAGGCTGCCTGCTTCGGTAATTATAAGGACTGTAGTTAGGTGGTTTGTAATAAGGCTGCTGCTGCATTGCCTTCAGCTGGTTAATCTGAGCTTGCAAAGCTGCGTATTTGTCATCGTCGGTTGAAGTTTTGTCTGAGGAAATCCCTGGCTTTACTATGGCTGGCTTGACTTTTATTGATTTGGTCTGGCCTGGATGTTCTGTCTCGATCTTTCTCACCTCCACTCATAATTTGTCAAAGTCCTTAATGGAGTGAAATAAATATCCACAAACATCCTTTAAGTCTTGCCGCAGACCTTTGTAGAACATTGTACGCAACATTTCGTTTGCTGCATAGTTCTGGACCTTCCCCAGTTTCATGGCAGTATTAAGAATTTCTTCTAATCTGCAGCTCCAAGCTGAGCACGTCTCATCTTCACGCTGTTTAGCACTGTAGAACTCCGCTAAGATGTCTTCTTTTTCCAAAACATTTCCATAACGCAGTACTGTTAAGGCTTCCCGGAGCTTAAAATGCATTTAAAACGTAACACTGTATTGCAAAGCTGATTTTGAGTTTTATTTTTTAGTTATGTACTTCAGTACGCCAAATTCATACAGAAAATCCTCTAGGCTATATATAAACATATTTTTACGATGTCACATGATCTTATTGATCACGTGGCGGTCATTTCTTCTTTTTTGAAATGTTTCACATAAATCGCTTCGGCGCAGGTTATTAACACAATTATTATTAACTTTTTCTGACATAAATAAACTCGATGCATCCTTGTGAAACCGGAATGTGCTTGGGAAAAGTTATACTATTTCTTTGGAACAATTTATTTCATATTAACTTCAACTTACCGACAAATCTGGGGGTATTTTCCGCTGAATATCGTTATCTGTTTTAAAACAAAGCCATCATACATTTTTCCCAAGCAGGATTCAGTAAGAGGGGAATCTTCTCTTACATATTTCCACAAAAGATATTAAATAAATCCTAATTACAACCTGCGCCAGGCTCTTTTATACGCATATTATGAATTCTGCCTATGTCCACGGGTAAAAAAGGGGTATATGTCAAACGTATATTTTCGTTAGGAGTTTGAACACACTGACTCTTAAACAAGAGTAATAAAGCAAAGTTGTCTAAATTATTCGGATATATTAGACTTTGAAAAAAGATAATAACACGTTTATTTTAAACTAGCGTTCTGCAACTTTATATGTAGATTGAAATAAGGTGTAAAGTTTATGACACTCTCCCCCAGCATAACAGCTCAAGTATGCAGTGACTTGACGTCATTTTCAATTATGACGTCATACATTTGTAGTTCAGAGAAGTGCATGCAGAGAGTACACTGCAATATTCTCTGGGAAGCCTTATCGTACCTGCGAAATGCTGTCTAACTTGGAAAGAATTTCATCTACAGTGGCACCAACTCCTAATCTCATCACAACTTTAGCTGCCTCTCCTTTCACAGATCTCCTAATAGCCTGTAATAAGGATTCTTCTGAATGAGCTTCCTTCATCAGACAGGTAACTTCATACTTCCACAGGTCATAGGAAGTTTCACCTTTTCCGTCACCTGAGAACATGGATATCCGTAAAGGAGATTTCAGATAAACATCTTTAGAAGTTGATGATGGTGCAGAAACTGGTCCTTTAGATTTAGTCTCCGCCGTCGAATGACTGGCTGTCCAGGCTATAAAACTCTCTGGATTGATCTTCATCTTCTGCAATGCCAACCAGAACTGTTTCATGTCTTCCTCTGACATGTTACTTGCTGCTGCCTCTGCCTTATAAGCTTTAGGTTCTGTTTTAACCTCAGTCTTACCTGCTGACGTCTGATTGGGTTTCGCATCCAATGGTTTTTCTGTATTCAATTCAAATGAAGTCTCTAATTTGTCTGTTATCTTATCTTTCCCATCAGCCATGGTTGTATGTACAGATCAATGGCAATAAAATATTATGTACAAGTAAAATAAGGTAATAAACAATGCAATTTTCAGGAGGGTAGTTCTAACTGAACTATAAAGAACACGGGATAATTTCAATGTAATTTATTTAAAGGAGGGAGTTCATAATTGAACTGTTAACAACTGAAAAAGGAAATCTTTTTAAGCAATGTAATTAAACAGGAGGGTAGCTCAATGCACGAGCTAGCAACAAGGGTTCAGGTTTATGTGTACTTAACAAAAGTGAAAGTAGAATTGCACTTCCGGTATGAAGTTGCAGTTCCGGTATTGCAGTTAAAGTTTAAAGTCAAAATAATCACAATGCAATACTTCTAGTCAATGTGGTACCCAATGTGTAACAAGTACACTCAGTCTACATATTTACGAATGCTAAATATCGATAATGATGATCTGTAAATGATGTGGATATCTAATTTAATATTCTGCTGAAATATAAACAATTGTATAACACTTTGTATCGAACTGTAATGTCAAAATCAGCTGGTGAAAATTTCAAGGTACAAGAACTGAAAATAAACTGTGTTAGCGATTCAAAATTCACCTGAAAAAGAATAAGGATATCAGGCTAAATATACTTTACCTGGTATTCAAAGTTGATAAGAAATAAACAACAAACACTGAAGATATAATACAAATTAAATCAAATTCTAACTCTTGGTTTACAAAATCACGTTTCCGGTTAAAACGGATTTAGCGGATATCGAGCTCGATCGAAATTACGCAATCGGAAGAGAAGGCGGTGCTATAGAAAATAAACCGAACCCGATGATAAATAAATCGATACTACAAGATAAATTTGGAGAAAATGACAGACATTAAAAATATAAACTGAATATAAAACAACATTTCACTGTATCAACACCCACTGCACACTAGATCAGACGACAGACTCAAAATGAATTAGACTACACTTCAAAATACCAAACTTGGACACTTATAAACTACTTGACCAACTACTACTAATAAATTACCTGTCAAAGTGTCAAGATGTCTTTGTCAAAAGGGATAGATATTATTTTCTACATAGTTGTAAGTTTTGATTTAGTAATCAAGGGTACCTGGGTACTGGGATGGTGTTCAATGTACTATACCTCACTTACCCATACGTCTTCCTCTCCGATACTGCAGTTCTTACTAAATAATATAATCTATCTGTGGGTACCCAATTAAATATCTAAACTAGGGTATACCTATATACACTTTGACAAATGGTTGATCAACACTATCTAAACAGTACTGGCCAGTTATTATAAAAATAATATGATCTTGTAATAATTACATGTATTTCTTATCTGCTTGCAAGCACAGTAAAAATTTCAAAACTCACCTATCAGCTGATATTCTGGAAAAATATATACAATAACAAAAAAATCACAGAAAATGATATTACACAATAAATGAAATTCACTATTTGTCACAGTGATCACTAGCGATACAGGTACCTGTCCTGGTCAGTGTTTAGAATTGGCCAATTTTCACGAAGTTCACAGCTGTGTCTATTCAAGTGGAACACCGGTTAACGGGAAAGAGTCTGCTTTCTGTCGAACACTCCAAGCTAGAATGTGTCACCTGTTGGAAAGTTCTTTCAGGAGATCTCACCGTGGATGCCATTTTGTAACGGTTTCTAAGTTATAATATAACAATAAGTCCGTTTCAGGTTCGAACATCTCCATTTTTTCACACACAGATGACAGGGAATAATAGGAATATAGGAAATAAGGAAAATGCCCTGAAATTTATAATAACAAATAATAAATACATAGCATAGTTAGAGAAACTACAGAGGAATCTACAAGATGCATACCAGAAGGCTGAAACAGCATCTAAGAATTCCCAGCTGAAACAAAAATGGCATTATGATACCAAGGTCAGAGGAGTCATTTTGAAAGAAGGAGAAAGAGTATTAGTAAAGGTTGTAAGCTTCGATGGGAAGCATAAAATCCAAGACAAGTGGGAAGACACGCCATATATCATCATTAGTCAGCCAAATTCATCAATACCAGTTTACAAAGTGAAAAGAGAAGATAACCAAGGTAAGTTAAGAATTCTTCACAGGAATCTTTTATTACCATTTGGAACAGCTAATCCACCCATTCCAGCTCCTAGGGTAAGACAGAAGAAAAGTGGAGAAGAATGCAAGAGACGTCAAGAGTCTGCCACCCTCCATCAGATGGAATCTGATGATGATGAAGATGATCTGTATCTTACATTGGAGTACCCTGTAGAGTCTAAGACATCCTCAGAGGAGGCAGTAGATTTGAACGTTGTAACTGGTGACGACCAGGTAAGTACCGGTACTGAGAACATTGATGAGCCAGAGGAAGCTGTTAGTGTAGCATCTGATGAGCCAGATGTTAGTGGAATGGTGGATGATATTGATGAAGACGATCATGATGATGAAGACAACCTTGATGATGATGATGATGATGATGGAAGTAATCCAAAAGATGATGACAACCAAGATGCTCATGATTGCCATGTTGGTGATGTTCATAAGGACCATGCTGATGATACCCAGGCTGATGAGGATGACAGCCCTGATGATGATCAGACAGATGAGTTACCGAGGAGATCAGGGCGAGTTAGGAAGAAGCCAGCATGGATGAAGAGTTATGTATGTTGTCATCAGACACCACAACAGCCTGAGTGGAAAGACAAGCTGATGTGCTTTCAAAATATGGCATCACAGCTAACAAAAATGGACAAAGATATGTCAAAAGCGTTTTTAAAAATGATTACTGAAAAGTTGTAGTGTTTTAATTGTATAAATTTTGTTTTAATTTCAGATTTTCCAGATTATGCCAAACCAGAGAACCAGATAAATGGTAAGCCTCCGTTTGAATGACGTGGAAGTCATTTAAAAAGGAGGGGAAGTGTGTTACAGTGTTAGATTTATTAATTTATTTAATAAATAGATATTATATTTCATGTTTTTAATTTATAAACAAATGCATTGCAATAGAATAGTTAAAGGTCACCCAGGTAGAACGGGTAGTACCTGTACTTAATTATTATTGCCTCGGGGTATGAAGGTTCTGGTCTTTGGTCTTTGGTTTTAAGTATCTATCATTTTCATTGGTTTGGACTTTGAAAGGTTGTGTTTTATTGGTTTACTTATTTTTCCCTCCAAAAGTTGTTATTTGTGATGGTCATTCTTTGTCCAGAGTTTGAGTAGAGAGGTGATATTTATAGATTTGTAATATAAGACTTTTGACATTGACAGAGACAATATTTCTCTCTATTAAGTTATATGATATGATCTGGACCATGTGAGCCATACTGAGTCAGACACTCTATTGATTGGGAGAGGCTCAATCCCATAGATTGGGCATTTTCCTTATTTCCTATATGTTTATAATTAGATTATTGTTACTGTAATCATAGAGTTGTTCTAGAGCGATATAAACCACACAGAATTCTCCACAACATGTAGCTCTATCACTATCAATATATAAATTATTAGATTATTGTTACTGTAATCATAGAGTTGTTCTAGAGCATTATAAACCACGCAGAATTATCCACAACGTGTAGCTCCATCACTATCAAACACATTCATATAATGAATTATATTATACTAAATCCTGTGACTGGGAACGTTTTTTTTAATAAATGTGATGTATTAGGCATCTTATGTGTAAGCAGATTTGGCATTTTGACGATCTGACGTAGAAAAATCCTAAACTGTAATTCATTGTTAAATTGTTACTGATATCAATTGTAGATTTCCGTCAGAATATGATGCAACAATTAACCAAATTTCCTAATAGCTGAGATGTACCTTGACAAAACAAGTATTTTCCCCTCTTGCTTATCTTTCTCTGCTTTTGCTTCTTTGACTACGTCAAGCAGCACTCTTTTGTCGGTTAGGAACCTTCCCTCTTTCCAGGTCTTACATTCCAACACCGTCATTTTTATGTCACTGCTTCCCTGCAATATAAAATGTCTGTTTTATGAAGCTCATGGCCTTTTAAATTAAGTTAGAAACAACTACTGTGAAATCACATATTTTCGTGAGGTCAGTATTTCGTGGTTTGAGGAAAAACTCTTCGTCATTGTGATTTGATTACATGTACGAGGATGATGAATTGTCGAGTTTTTAAGCATGTAACAATTTACAATTCGTGGTGAATCTCTTTATGCTTTGAAAACAACGAAAATTAAACCCGAAAGGAAATTTGCAATTTCACAGTATTTATTAGTATAAATGAAGTATAAACAAACAAACTTTTGGCTGCAGAACGATATTCCTGGTTGTAAAGTTGACTGAATTTGTTGATGTTGACAGATTAAGGACAAAACTGCCCACAGTTTTGTTTTCGGATTTTGATGGAACCCATAGGGAGGACTTGAAAAATAAGAAAAAAGAAAAGTTTTATGTGATTGTTTTACACAAGACCTTTATTTGTTTTAATTACGGAAACCATTCTTTCATGAAATGTCACTTGCAAATTTTCTTTTGTTTACAGTATGCTTTACATCAAAATATTCCTTTTCTTTCTATATCTTTTCTTAATATTTGGCTGTCTTACAGATTTTATTTCCTTCAAAGGACCTAGGAAAACCACAACACGAGCATCAAAGTCTCTGATGAGTCTGAGGAAGTCCTCAGTGAAGTCCGGAAGTGGGTACTGAGCGCTGATCAGACTGTCGTTCTCTGTGAAGGACTGGAATATAAATTTGCTTTTAAGCTCGATCTTTTGTCTCATTATTACAAAATATGATTATAGAGTTATCTTAAAGTAGAATTTTAAATGGATTCAATATTAAAAATATTTTGAAAATACTTATTATGTATCTTTAATTTTCTGGTTTAATGAGCAAACATCATCAATTTTCCCTTTATAATTGAGATAACTGAGATATAGTAAAATATTCAGTCTTAACCTTCACATAATTAAATCAAAACAATATGGAAACATTGCATTTCAAGATATACAGAAAGATTCAGACCTGTAGTAGAACAGCATTGTAGTAGTTGTTCCTTCCCTTTGCATAGGACAGGTAGCACATGAATTTTTCCACTGAAATGTTTGTTTAAAAAGGATATATTTGAGAGAAGCTGTATGTAAAAACTAACAATGCTATCTGTCGTTTTTTCCCAAGTAATTTATATGAGCATTTGGCAATGTGTTAAATGACTAAAAATTAGAAAATCAAGTCACTTAATACATCATTTTTTTCTATAGAAATGTCGCTATTGAATATTTGAATTTGACTAAAATACATGAAACTTAGAATTGAAGAAGAAAAGTATGAAGAATACCCGGGAGAACACCCCCTGTATAGTTTGCCAACATGTTTGTTTGTCCAGGTTCATAATCTTTCTCTGTATATTGTATCCAAAGAGACTGTAGACTCTATAAGAATTAAAATTCACCGTAAAATCAAATTTGATTTTAATTTTTTATGAATATTTGCATTTTATTACATGTATAACTGGACATGTATCATCGTAATTGTATGAGACATTAGTATCATTATAAAATGTATAAAAATATAAATCATTTCCGTATACGAATTATATTTATTGTTGAGAATTTGATTACAAAATGAAAATATTTGCATTGTGTTTCTTACATTGAAGTCAATCTATTCTACCTGGAACTCTGAGAACAAGGAAGTTGTATTTGTAGCCTCTCCACAATTTGTGTAGCAGGATCCACCTTGAGAAAGTTTTTCAGCTGTCAAACATCTAGATCTCCCACTGAACGATTCACAAAGTGCGAGATAAAGGACTCTGTACTGGTCCTAATGAATGAAAAAAGTTAAAATTTTTAAAATTCAGAATCGAATGCAATTTCTTATGTACAATTATGAGCATATACTCGATGCATCTACAGTGTATGAAATATGCATAGAATGGAGTTTTTTTAATTAAGTCACATGCATTTTTCCCCCGCTTTCGCGAAAGGGAGGGGACATTGAATATCATTCGTCTGTCAGTCCGTCCGTCCGTCATCATAACCTTAACCTTGCCAAGAACTTTTGATTTGGTCGAGCTATGACTTTCATATTTCACAGGTGTATTTTTGTGTTAAGACCTTATTTTGGTACCAAAATATTTGACATTTTGATTTTTACATAAAAATTCCAAACCTTTACTTTGACCATAACTTTTTAACAGTTGATACCAGGACTCTCATATTTCATACATGTACGTATTTTTTGTGGCAAGATCTTTCATTGAATACATGTACAAAATACTTCACATATTTAATCCTTGTTAGAAGACCTTTCTCTAGATACCAAGAACTTTGATTATTTGACCTTGACCCTGAAGTTTGACGTAGTTTTAAAAAACAAAGGTTAGGGCTATCATACTTCATATAAGTGATACCTGTGACTAATCCTTTCTTAAGAAACCAACAAGTTTGATCTACCTTTCAAAAGCTCATCCATGGCCATAACTTTTGAATAGGTGATGCTAGGGCTTTCATATTTTTACAATCAATGCATAATATATATGTAGTTTCTTGTGAGAAAAACCCTACTTTTAGTAACAATATATTTTATTTGCATTAAAGAAAAATTTAACTTTTGCAATGTTGCCATACGGGATCATCAGTTTTTCACAAACACATCTTGTTCATTATAATTTTTTATTGAGAAGAGAGAGGACTTCACATCTGACACATGCATTACCTGTAACAAGATATTTCCGAGCATGTTATGTTTTCTGATTCTTTGACCTTCACAAATGATTTTTTTTAAAGAAATAAAGATAATTTATAAATGACATAGGGCGTTGATATATGACACAACATGTCAAAAATATAATATCTCACCCACAAAGACAGCGAAAGCGGAGGGCCACAATGTTTTTAATTTGTTTGTTATGAATTCAACGGAAATATGCACAAAATATAACTTAAAACCAATTCCTAGAAAATGCATGTAGCCTGCTGCTGTAGTTTATGTAGTGAACATGTTGAATGTAATACTTAAACTTTACATCGCCAGTAAATAATGTCAGGTTTGTCTGGGAGAAAGAAAATAAATATTGGGGGAAGAGACCAATGACACATTATTTTGTAGACTTTTAATTATTTTGCAATTTTTTTTTCTTGCGACTAGATGGTCTTGATGTTCATTTAGCTAAGCTTAGACGTAATATCTGCCTTTTTTAAAACTGTAAAATGAAATATCAAAATGAACTGTTATCGCATATAATATTTATACTACGGTCAATTTGTAAAGCGTTATATATCGCTGCTAGAAACACGTATATATCATATTCCCAAAACAGGCGAGGTTTCTTTACTCGGCGTTCGTATGTCTTTTAAACAACTCCAAAAAAAAAATAGATCCGACAATTTGATATAAAAATAAGATAATAAGTAAGATGATAAAAGGTAAAAATGACTTCCTTTCATGATTAAATTTGTCCTTGCTGTAAAGGCTTAAATAGAATATCTGCAGATAAAGACGTTTTTTAACATGAGAACGTGTTGTAAATATGGAACTTTTCCCAATAAATAAAAATCCAAATGATTTATTTCGTCTTTTGAAAGATCTTATCAAACAAGGAAATGTTTAAACATGCAATATAGGGAAGTTACCTTGCATGCCAACAGTGAGGTGATTGGAAAAGATTATTAACCTTTAACTTTTTTTTCTTTACTTAAGGAAGGGTTCCGCGAGGAATACAACAAAATTATAATATAAGGGTCGAGAAAGGAAACTTTTATAACATATAACTTTTTATCTCCTTCTGATGGGTGATATTAAGGGAAATATTTCTCCGAGTGTGTTAAATAATAATCAATTGAACTTCAATTTTATAAACGCTTTTGTTTACAAGGGACCTAATCATTTTATGCAAAAAAAATATTTCCTCCCTTTTGCTAAAATAAATATAGTGCGGAAAGATTTGTGCATATTCTTGCATGTACAGGAAGAAAAGACATCCATAGAAGCGTCTATTTATTTATAAAACCTTTTACACAAACATGTACTCTACTTTATCAAAGCATACATCTACAGAAAGTCAAATGACAGAAACAACAGCTACGAATGGGTCAATAAAGAAAAAAAATAAGAATTTAAACCAATTATTATGGTGACAAATTGGAAAATGCAAATTAGGGTTGATTTTTCAAATAGACCTAGTGTTAAAATCAAATGGGTTAGAAATCTTAACCTACTTCCCCTTGTATCATGTTCATTCTGTCTTTTCTCATGGTCCTGACGTACATCGGTACATTGACTCTACCATTTCTCTCCCCTTCCCGGTAGAGGGCGTCTAATGCAATGTATGTTCCGGTTCTACCAATCCCAGCACTGAAAAAGAAATGTTTCGTTTTAATATATCATAAAGGCCACTTGATAATCATTATTTTTTTTATTTTTTAAATGATTAAGTTGAACCGTATCAGTATAAAAAATCATTTAGACAACAATACGAGATAGGAAAAAATAGACCTCGGAAATACCAGGGCTTTGAATGAGAGTTATTTCAACGGATACATCCAAGAGTCCCTGGTATTGAATTAATTAAAAAAATGTAGCCACGGTTCAATTTAGCTTAAAGCAATGGCCAGACAATTGATGATAGCCAGCGACAGGATATATTTGCAAATTATTATCATATTTAACTCAATTTTGTCAAAAAAATATGCTCTTCGATTTGAAATAAGCAAAAAAAGGTGATGAGTAATATGAAACTTTTTTTTTTTATTTTTTATTTTATTTTATTTTTTTTATATATATATATATATATTTTTTTTTTTTTTCAACCGTCGATGTTATCCATTACGTACAAGAACGATAAAGGGAATATATTCATTCTGATTCTAAAATAAAACCAAAGCATTTTTATCCAATTCAATTCTATCCATTAAATTAAATTTGCATTTTGAGATGACCATTAGATATTCAAGTAAATATAGGACTAAAACAACATATCCAGTGCTTGTAAAGAAGGATTACTGAAATGTAACTACTAGTATTCTTGAACGAACATCGTAATAGGGGTATAACAGTGAGTATCACACGTACTTTTTTTCCATTAGGTACATATGGCAAAAACACTCATTTAAAATTCCTATTTTTTTTAACCCCTAAAATATTCTAGTTTTCCAAAAATGAATATGCTATGAAGAATATGCTTAGCAAGGCTGATGCTTATTTCAATTAAATATTATTTGTTCTCTCCTAGCCACAATATTGTTGCTTTGCAATCAAAACTAGTCCGATACTGTTTTATTTGAAATTTAAGCTTTCAGATTGGATGCCTTTTTGTCTCTATCTATCGTAGCTTAATCTGAATTAAGGGGAGACAGGGCACATGCCAAATGACTAAAAAGACATATTACGTCATAATCGGTGAAGATATACATGTTAAACGTTGTTAAAATCAACAGTTCTTGAGTAATTTTATTCTAAATTCTAAAATTGTTTTTTAAACATTTAATTTTAGAAATTATCAATAAAATTTTTAAAGATCTTGCCATCATTTAGATATTGTGAAGTTGCCAATCCACACATTTGTTTCTCTTTACCCTGCAGTCTGACGTCAGTGACGTCATAGACGTCAAAGACGTAGTGTTTGAATTCTCAGTGCAGCGAGATCAAGTACACCACCCGTCATGATCAGTTTTATTTCATAATAAACGGGTCACAGTCAATGTATCGTGAAAAATTTCTGAAGCAGATTTTTTTAATTTATAACTTTTCGTGTTTAGTAGCAGAGATTCTCTCTATTTAGATAATTTTGAATGTTTATGTTTTCGTGTGACGTCACAATTGATTTCCCGCACTCGGAAAATACAGACATGAAGCGTTTTTATCATCCTTACGTCTAATTCAACGATGTCCTGTACGATATTGAGGTAAGCTTCACCCTGTGATATTTATGCAGTAAATAATTACGATGAAGGACTGACATTCAATCGTAAATTTAGAAATATTTATTGACAGGATTTTTTCCAAATGAGGTTTTTGTCGTTGAAGTTGCCTTGAAAAATGCAGAAATTATCTTACCCAAATACTATATAAAATTAAAACAATTGCTTTCAGATAATTTAAACACTATAAACATTCTGAAATATTTGAGTAAATAGTGTTATCTATCATATTTATCGTTTGTGCGTAAAAATTCGCATTATGGACTCCGTTATGGGCCCATAAACATGAAGTATCTAAACTCCATACAAACTCTAAACAGGGCGGTATTTGTGGGGCGATATCTTTTAAATAAGTCAAGAAATCCCATGACAGGACCTTTTTAAAATGTTAAGTACATATTAAATTAGTAATATAAAAAATAAGAAAAAAAATTCATTGACAGAAATTTTTAAGCTAAAGGTCCTGTTCCTCCTTAATGCCTAGGTCACAGTTAAGCCGATGGTCTGGAGACTAAATTTTTCTGGTCTCGTCGGCTGAAAACACTTGATAGGCCGACACGAGTATCGGGCGACACGGAGCAGTCACATTGATTCCTATGAACACCGATGACATGGATAAAGAAAAAAAATCTTTTTTCTTTAGAAATCAGCAACATTTTTCATAGAGTTATAATCAGATAGGTGACGTAAGTGATGTTTGCAAGGCAATGTGGCAGAATTTTGTAAGATTCTGATTCAATGTTGAAAATGTGTGCAAAATTTTGTATAGAATTGCATAAAAACGACAAATGGCGCATATCTAAGCAGCAAAGAAAACATATAAGATTTCTTTATATCTTACTGATTAATAATTAATGTTATTTCTGTTCAAAAAATATATATCAATCCATGCATCAAAATTTTGTTTGTGTTATATATCCTTAGTAGGTTTAATATTCACAAGTCGGCCAATCGCCGCCCGATCATCCAGCTCTGACATACAGTTTGATTTTAACCGTCGGCCGAAATTTTGGACACCCTTATTGTCGAAGACGGACGACCGACTTAATAAACTGACCGTCGCTGGTCGGACGATGATCGAAGGTTGGTCGACGGATAAATTAAATTGAAGAAATCGGCCATCGACGCAGAAAAAATTATAACTTGGACCGATGGACACAAAATTGGTCGGCCGACGAAAAAAGAGGTCAAAATCGGGCAAGACAACAGCCGATAAACTGCCGACTGTCACCCGAAGAATCCCATTTTTGCTTCAAAAACCGTCGGCCGTTGGTCGTTTTTGGAAGTATGACTGGAGTTTAAAGCGCTAATATGAGAAAGGAAAATTGTTCGGCCGACAAAAAAGAGGTCAAATCGGCCAACGCGAAGACAACGGCCGATGAACTGAAGACTGTCACCCGAAGAATCCCATTTTTGCTTCAAAACCCGTCGGCCGTTGGTCGTTTTTGGAAATGTGACTGGGATTTTAGTATTTACCTCGGTAAAATTGTAAAATTTAAAGAAGAAAAAAAAACCAGAATACAATTCTTAACATAATGTAATTTAAGGATGATTTTAAAATTTACCATTAAAAAAGCTTTACTCTTCATACTGTAAAAATATTTTGCAATATTTTTGTTAAATAGATGATTCAGTATGATGTTTTTATCTTTAAGATAAGCAAAGCTAATGTTAATTAGTTGTTTAAGAATATTGTACATAAAGGTTTTGATATGCACCAACATCGTGTATAGTATTTCATGTTTTTCCCCGGAAGTCTTTCAGAACAATATATACTGTAAACCAGCTTTTATTCGCGACGACTTTATTTCGCGATTTACAGGGATTAAACTAGTTCGCGTCGATTAATTTTCGCGTTCAAGCCTTTTTTGACCTGTTCATATAGACATTATGGACTGGTTCACGGCGAGAAATATTCGCGATAACAATGCCCTCGCGAAAATTTCTTGCACGCGAATAAAAGTTGGTTTACAGTAACACAATGACATAATTATATCAACGATATATAATAACAACAATATATTGGAGTCCCCATGGGTATTTATTGCGCCCCATTATTAGTAGACATTTTTTGTATTTATATTAAGCAGAATTTGTGCAAGAATATCAGCAGTCTTTTTTAAAGTCATCATTTCGTAAGTTCTCTTGTCGATACAATGACCTTGTTAGCAACTACAACTTATCATTGAGTTTATTGCTGACTGAAGTTTTTCATACTTATTGTTATTTAATTATTTAAACACTGAATTGACAATTTTTTTTTTCGCAATTTCTCGATAATGAAAAGGAACACACGGCGGGTGTAACTGGTCGGTAGTGGATGCTTACTCCTACATTGCACTTGATCGAACCTCGGATGTTTTAGAGATCCGTGTTGGCTCTGCTCCTATTTTGTATTGATTTATTTACTTTTGATCTTAAATACTGTTCGTTATCTCAATATCTTTCATTTACTTATTTCAATAAGCAAATTTGCATAATGGCAATATCTAAACCTGTAAGCATGCATATATACCGGTATTTAGATTCAAAACATTGAATGAGATAAAACGTATATTTGATAAGAAATTTTAGTCTAGACTTCTATTCAGCTTGACTTTTCACACGATTTTAATAACAGAGCTCGAACATTTTCCTCGTCTGTATCAAGTACAACTTTGGTTTTTGAGTCTTTTGACAAAAACACTTTGAACATAATCCTAATATTTATCCCTAAGGTTTTATCAAATTCACTGTTTAGACAGATATCACTCTTGTATATGTATGACCAATAGAGACAAAACTGTAATTTCTCTATATTTGACTTGCTCAATTAGGTATCAATTTTCATTTGATATTTACATTCAATCTTAGTAAGTTTTTCATTGAAAATATCTGTGTACAGAAGTTCTTAGGGAGAACTGTGATGGACACGCATTATACTCCTGAATCATCCGAATTTTTCTTCTGTTATTATGAAAAAGATTTTTTTTTCAAACCATCTTTATGAGATGTAAAAGCTAAATGATGTTACTTTCAGTGCTTCAATTTATTATATGGACCATATTTTGTCATTCGTTATTAAATGATCCGAAATCTTTCCTGGGGAGTATCTCAGAGAGATCACCCCAACTGGAGTTCCGGAAGGCTTATTCAGATCTTCCCTCTAGACCAACTATATACTTGCTTGTAATTTTATCAACCAATTAAAATACGTGTTTCGATGCATGTCTCGTGTGAATGTAAACATGACCTCACTATTTCTTCATATCTAATAATTTAATACCATTGTAAGGATTTTGTAATCCGATGGATAAGGTGCGGTAGAATATGTTAATATAACGTTTTTTATCAATTGGAGAGAGAGAGAGAGAGAGAGAGAGAGCGATGCTAAAATTGGACTGGAATTTTTAAAAAAAATGATATCACAAAATAACCTGCAGTGCACCAATGTATATTTTCCAGTTTGTGGTGACGTTTTAATCACGTGACGATGGAATACCACAAGATTGAGAGGATCTGGAACCCCATGATCTGGCCATCGTGTGTAATGAAACATCAGCACCTCACGGTCTTTTCGCTCCTTCAATCAAGAATCAAATTAACATTGCTTTCTTTTTTCATTGTATACAAATGGTACATTAAATCTAATCCAGTTTGCTATCTTTATATACACTGATAAGCTTTTAATAAATTGATTTCAAAAACATTATACTCTTCTTCATGTAAATATTTATAAACAAAAGTAATATGTGTCAATAAGTGTCAATTATCATGAAGAAAACTAAAATATTATAAATGTCAATCAAAGAAAATATGTACCCGCCAACAATGGAAGTATTTGAGTTTTTTTCTTTCCTTCACTTGGTGCTTTCAATTATAATTTATTTTATTTAATGAAAAAATCCTTGATGTATGTGTATTACAGATTTTCACATTTCAACAGATTTTCACATTTCACAACAAAAAGGGTTCATGTATTTCTTTTTGTTGGAAGGGAAAGCCTGGGATTTGTTGTTCAAGACAACAGACAGGCATATACATACAGAATAGAAAAATATGATACATGTCATTTTTACTAATACTTCTTTTGAGATTAATAAGGCTTTTTTAAGTATAGTAAAGAGTTGGATGCATATAGTATACATGTATATCTGACAGTTCATTATCAAAATTTTTTTTTTTTCAGAAATATGACTTGTGTAAAAACTTCAAGTTGTTTGTGTTCCATAACCACGATTGAGCGTTTGAAAATAAAATGTAATTTAACCGATAAGATACATGTATATCATTCTTATATCATAAAACGTGTCCTTGAACTTTTATTTCATTTCTTGTCACATTGAGCAACATTCATGCTAACACAAGTCAATATCGATTGAAAACTTTAAAATCATATAAAACAGTGATGTCTTTATGCGTATGACGTAACAATACTGGGTTTTTTTTCAAGAGAGACTACTCAATAATAGAAAAAAAGATGTTTATAATATATTTTTGAATTAAACAAATCAAATAAATAAATGACGATATTCACTTCAGTGCGGTCCCTTAGAAATAGTACTATTTTATTCGTGTTAAGTCCCTTTAATTTAACATTTAGATATTTCTGTTTTAGATATCTCTTTAAGCGTTGCATACATACATGTATGTATTTAGTCTATTTAAAACATGAGCTTGATTTTTCAATACACACATATTTTATAACAGTATTTTCATATATAATTTGTAATTAAAATTTCCATAATTCTTAAACGACATGATAATCAACATGCACTCAATCATACAATCATTCATTCAATTAAGCATTTAATTTTGACGTTTAATGCATGCTTGTATACATTGTGCTTTCAAGATTGAACTGCTTGTAGTGCTACATAAAAATTTGGTATTGAAAAAAAATAAACTAGTCTAGCTGCTTGGAATCTTAAAAATTGGACAATTCTAAGAGTTTTTTTAAGATTTAGATGCGCCTAGCTGCTCCGACGTGGAACTTAGACAAAATAATGATTAAAGTAAATAATTTAACTTTTTGCATCCCTAGAATCTTCCATACATGTGCTTAAAATTATGACAGCATTTAACAAACATTAAATTTACCTTTTTGAGCTGAAATATATCATGTATTAAAAAAATATAGAAGCATTAGTTTATTATTTCATAGTTGGCTGATTGGAATCGCTAATGGTTGAAAAAATAAAGGTATGCATCTATTGAGTCGATTAACGTTTAATCAAATAAGAAATAAATATGAACATGCGCATTAATTGTAAAATAGCATCTTCCCTTCAACATGGAGTATATAAGACCTGTGTTAGCGTGGATATCATTTGTGGACCGGTCTTTTGCGGTGCGAGGTCGATTATTCATATTATTGCTTTTCTTACTATTGTGCTATAGTTATTGCAACAAGTTGAATAAACGTAAGAGATTTGGAGAAAAAAGTGGATATTTGTCTTTATGCATTTATCACAGTTATTATAGGAACAATGAATGTAATTGAGGCCAATCCAATCGTTAATCAATGGAAATTATAAACAAGCTTCATGGAGGACTTATACTGTTGCAAGAATGAAAATATTCCAGATAAGTACCTTGATTTTAGTTTTGCCCGAGCATTTTTTTTTTATTTTGTCTTGTTGCTTTTAAGATAAAATGTAATCAAAATTCAATCTTTGGTGTGTGGGGGGGGGGTGCCTGTGTGTGAGGGAGGGGGTGTGTGTGTCTCCCATTCATTCAGAACATATGTATTTCGAAATCAACTTTGAGATTACATTGTACTTTTAGATAATGTGCAACAGTAAAAATGGAACATTTGATTTGACCAGGAACGGTACTGCATTGGAGGCCTGTCTATAAAGATGCATCAGATACATTTTCGTAAAAAAATTAGTTTCTTGATGAAGGAAAAGTTCAGAATTATACTACTTATATGGCTCACAATATTGTAAAAAAATACATGTGTATTTGATCGAAGCATTTGTATGTTTTGTTTATATTTTGAAATTTTTTTTGCTTATATTTCAATGACATTTTTTAAATTAGAAAAAGTATATAGCACGTCAATGAATAAAAGAACAACATGTGTTGCAAAACGCATATGCCCCAAATGTCAACTTTGTGTGAAGATTAAAGTTTCCCATCAACAGTGTTCCAATGTCAAAGGATAAAAAAATATACTAAAAAATATGTTCTCAATAAAATTGGACAGTTTAAGGACTGGATAATAATTTTTTTTAGCCAATATCAGATTTTCAATCTGCATAAAACTATAAGGCCAGGGTCAAAAGGTCATTTTAAAGGTACGCAGAGGAATGTCTTATATTAGAAACACACTTCTGAAATATAAACGCCTGACACCAACTGTAAAAAAATAAGGCACAGGTTGTTTTTTTTTCAAAAATGGTTCAAACTCCAAGGTCAAGGTATCGAAAGAAATCTTTTTTTTACATGGAGTAAACTTGTCAGATATTAAGGTTCTAATCTTGTAACTCGAAAATCAAGTTCGATGTTCAAGATTTTTCAAGAGTTAGTCAAACGGCAAGGTATAGATCAAAAGGTCAAGTATGTTTATATCCCTGGAAACGTCTTACAACAATAATATACATAAGAAGCATGATAAAACTAGCATAAACTGTGCTTAAGTTCCTACAAAGTTATATTGTGCATAAATCCTTGCAAAATGGGATGAAACTCCAGGTTATATAAGATGGTACTAAAAAAAGTCCTTGTCAGAACGAATAAGTGTAAAATATGAAAGGCATAGCTTTAATCATTCAGAAGTTACGGCCATGTTGGAGTTTGTAAGGACAAACATACAAAATGACAAACAGACAGCTAGACAAAAGGTCCAACGGGCAAAAACTACAAACTTTCGAATCATCAGTTATTAGGGTATTAAACATATTGCTTTATCTGTCATGGAAATGTCAAACATACAGTGGAATGAGATTCAAACAAGAAATCTGCGAGCCAATGCTCAATGTAAATGTACAATCTTATGTGAATGTATTGATAAGGTGACATGCAAAGGAAATTGAACTCAGCTATACATGTGTGTTATTCTTAAATAAACTGTGTGCATAGCTTCTAGTAAAACTATCCGTGATGATCGTAAAAGCTGAGAAAACTGCGAGGGAGGTTTGGAATGGGCAGACATACAGATAAATAGGAAGTTAACAGTGAATTCGCTAACTGATTTCCGCCAAAGTATATACTTAAATGAAAAGTGTGTCAAAATTTCAAGCAATGGGTACTTCAAACGCTGCAGTAATAAAAAATGACAGCTAGACACACACACACAGACACACAAGGATAAAGCAGTATAACCCTTTCCTTCGGAACGGAGGAATAACAAGAATAACAAAGAGTTTTTTCTAGCTTCATAGGGATGGATTCTTGATAAATTATCTTAAAAGTTTGTTATTATACATAACTCCTTCTTACCATGTTGTTGTACACTTTAAAGCGCCTTGATGTGTAATTGGCGTATACCTTTTCTTCAAGGTTTCTGATTATAAAACTACCATGCTGCATTTTGTCGTTAAGATTCGGCCAATATTGAGTACATTTAATCTACAAGAAAAATAAGGTATTACTTATCCACAACAATCTCTCTCAAACTACCATGAAAAATGACAACAACAGTGATTCAAGAAGTACAGGAATGCTGAAAAGGTATATTATGAAGTAAATTGTACCTAGACATACATTAAAAACATCCCTACTACAAATATCCATTATGTTAAAAAAAAAGGATGGATTAGTTGTTACCAAATTTAACTTCAAGGATTGTGATGTGATAAAGCAAATTTAACTTCAAGGATTGTGATGTGATAAACTCATATAAGTGAAATTTACATGTATTTTTCTTTGATTACATTTTATATTGCGTGTATGATCTTTTTTTTGTAAAATATTTCTCCATATATTTTTTGAAGAATTTCTCATTGACAGTTTTCGTTGTTTACATGCATTATCTAATTACAGGTAAGCCAATGACACTCTGTCTTGGAGTGTACACAGAAAGGTGTTTGGACTTGCGCCTTAAAGATCAACCGCTAAAGGTTCTGTCACGTATAAATGACATGCTGAACTACATTATTAAAACAAAATTGAAGTGACAATCATAATGCGTATTTCTCTATTCATATACAAAACCGGAGAATATTTACATTACTTCAACAAAAGCCGTAAATACGACGATCAGGGATTATATATTCATTTTTATTTATCTCCAAACCTTTGTCCCTTCTTTAAGATTGGTCAGGCAGACAATTGTGTTAACACATTCCTGACACATCATTCTCCAAAAGTCGACCACCGTTTTCGGTTTTGGACCTTAAACGTTATTAAATATATTAAAAATAAACAATATCACAAAAATATCTCACAATTTAGAACAAGATGAAAATATGTTTTAATTTGTAAATATGATAATTCCATTAAAAAAGTTACCTTGAGTTGCAATATACTTTCGATTATTCTGGGAATCCTGTGGACGTAAAAATTAATAAAAATAAAGAATTAGCTAACAAGTTAAAAGTTATTTCAAGTTAAATCAATTAAAGTGTACTAGATCCTTTTTTATTTAGTTTTACGGTTAAAAACATTGCGATAAGAGAATTAAAAGATTTATTGAGTATATATGTTTCGAAGTAAAACCATGTTTCATTGCTAGAATTAACAATTTTAAAGGAAGCTTCCTTTGTCTCTTTGTAACAAATGTTTTTCTAAGAGTTACGACCTGTTTGATATTGATCTAAAAGTTGCACTAATTATAACAATAAATACTTCCCTCGATATAGTTGGCGTTGATGTAGTCATTTTCATTAGGAACTGTGGTATTCAGTATAACTCGAGAGTGATCATCTATGAATCAATTTTAAGAAGATGATATCATTTATTCTTTAAATGAATATAAAACTAACAAAACCAAAAAAGATGCATAATGTATGTTTAAATTGTAATTCTCACAAGGAAAAGTAGTAGTATATCTATTTTTAGGTTTATTTTCAGGCTTCTTAGCTTCTTCACATGGAAACAGTTCTCCTCTTGGAATTTCCTATAAAAATTAAATAAAGTGTCTTACGCTTACCAAAGAGTGCCTTTCTGTCATGTTATAAATGCACAAAATCGTCATTTACTCATTTGAATTGTTTTATGACAGGTATAATCCATTTCAACTTATCAACTTTAGATTATTTGATATTACATAATTATGTATCATACATGATATTCGTGTTTGA
Source organism: Saccostrea glomerata (assembly GCA_003671525.1). Taxonomy (NCBI): domain Eukaryota; kingdom Metazoa; phylum Mollusca; class Bivalvia; order Ostreida; family Ostreidae; genus Saccostrea; species Saccostrea glomerata. Next base: position 223,460 of record PRKT01000462.1, read on the forward strand.
ATCCAGCGTTTTCAGCTGCAGACATTTTGGCAATGATGGCCTGTAGATTTCTTGTAAGAATAGTTTTATTTGTAGGAGGACCTCTCTTAGCTTTCTCTTCAACATTATGTAATTGAAGATTATTTTGTTCCTTTCTTTTCTTTGACGTAAGTGCTGAATAAGAAAGTTTAAGCGATAAATTTAGCTGCCTTAAAAGAGAAAAGATGCCCTGACAAGGAAGAATTAAAGTTAAATGCGGTTCACGTTTAAAGGAAACAGTAGTTAAGCACAGATGATAGAAACAAAAAATGGATGCCTGGATTGGTATATATTTTCTGGTCTTATTTCTTAGAAATTGATGTAAAAAATAAATTTCTAGAATTTGAGAAATTGCAAACCTTCTATGATGCTCAAAACTCTACCTCTCTGAAACCATCCTTACTAATTAATATTTTCCCATCAAATCCCATTTTTATGAGAATTTGAATAAAAATGCAAAACCTACGCGGTTAAAACATGACTAAAGTTGTTATTTTCAATATCTTGGACAAAAGTTTGTTTGTATCATCTGCCCTTAACTAAAAAATAAAAATTACCCTGATAACTTCTTTCGAAACGTTACTAGTTATTTCAAGCGTGTATTCCGTGTGAAAAGACATTCCATTGACTTCCAACGCTTTTGACGCTGACCTTGTTTTTTAACTAGCATTTAAGCAATTATAAGATATTTCAATCCCTCCCCATAAGCTGCCTTACAGGGGCATTAATGTTTTACGAATACATTTTATTTATGCTGTAAATCATACTTCATTGCTTTGGAAGTTTGCATAAAAAAGAGAAATATCGGAGCAAAGAAAGACCTCGCACATGTACTAAAAATACACAGTGAGCCCATAATTTTAATTTAATTCGTTAATCTGTTTCTGTAATGTGTAATTATTTGCAAGTCACATTGTTATACGTGCAAGAAACATTGGTGTTGTTTATATTAGGAGACTTAGTTTTTTAAAGGGTTTTTGAAATGATATTTTCAAGATGAATTTCAGACACCAGAAAGACCAATGCATATTTTTAAAGATAAAAGTGTTTTTATGAATTTATCTAAAAGAAAACAATAAAATAGGTAGTTCTTTGAATAAATACAAGAGTTAAACCTGCAGCTGCAGTTTGTTGATTCTGAGATATTGCAGGTGACATTTGTATAGATACAGAGTCTCTGCTGGTTTTCTTGTGTATTTTTCGTCGTAATCTATGAAAAATAGTCACCAAAAACAATCTTAAATACCATAAATAATCTGTATATTTTCAGTATTATAACCCTTTTCTAGTGTTAATTTCAAACTATATATGAATTATTTATTTAATCAAGATTCCAGGAAAAATTACCTCATTAATAGAGCAAGCAATGCCAGTAAGATGATCACAACAGTAAATGCACCTAAAACTGCGCCAATAGTTAGTGGTTGAGCAGACGTACTTTTAGACTGAAGAGGGAAAGTTCCTTCTCCTTTGAAAATAATGTTAAAAGAAAAGACATGAAACAATGCTAATGAATTACCGGGTATATGCAAGGGTTAATCATTTTACATTTTGATTATAGCTTGCATAACTTATGCCAAGTTTTCGGTGGTGTTGTCTTAAGAATTTCATATGCAAGTGAACAATTAGTTTTTCGTGTTGATATGAAATTTGTTGAAAACTAGGGAATAAATTCCTCTTGATGATTTTCTTCCTTTTGACTCACCTTGATTACACCAGTCTCCATAAAATGATTCTTTACATCCCTCAGTACAGCTACCATTGAATCTATCACAAGTCCCGTTCACACAATTCAAACTGCATGGATGATTGCAGTTTTCTCCATATTTGTCGTGAGGACATTCTAAAGTTATAATATTTCGTTTTATTTTTTTTCAATGAAACACAATTTAATAAGTCTTCAACTGAATATAGCACCTGCATTACAGCATTCAAACATTATTATTTGAGATATTTAAAGCTGTGTGTAAAATACCTATACAAATAAAAGATTTACCCCCAAAGAAGATATGAGAAACATAAAGCTTCCAATAATTTGTTTACAAACACTGAATATTGTGACTGCTTTTTGAATACAAGTTTTATTTTTCTAAAGCTCAATTGCCTTTACACCGAAAAAAAAACGACATGCTTTTAATTCATGATCACCTGAACTGCACATGGGAGAACCCTTCCAACCAATTTTACACAAACAGGATCCGTCGGTAAAATTACATATATCTTCACAGTTTTTGGAGCAATTTTTAGAGCAGTTTGCACCGTAGAAACCTGTTACACAAGCTATAACGAAACATTTATTGAAAATGTCAGTTGCTATAGAAAAGAGGAGAAATAAGAACCGTAAGGAAACAGATAAATATCATGTTTGTAAATAATAGACATAAAAATTCTACACTACATTTGTTACACATATTCCCAAGGTAGCCATTTTGGCAGCCATTGGGACACACCCCATCTACATGGTTACAATATTCTTCATTGGTACAGTGTCCACTACAACGCTGTTTACACCCTTCACCAAACCAGCCAATGGAACATACTGTTAAAATAACCAAAATTGTTCACTTAAAGGTACTCCTCAAAATGGTTACTTGTATGCTTGAAAAGTATGCGGAATAAAATTTTAAAAGTATACACACCTTTATTACAAAAATCCCCGGTGTATCCTGGAGTACATCCAGAGTCACAGTGACCAGTTTCCTTGTTACACGTGTTTCCATGTAAACAATGTCCACTGCAGTTTAAAACACAGTTTGGGCCATAACGTCCATAGCTGCATGCTGTATTTGATATCATCAAAGATAGAACTACCGGTACATATAACGATGAAAACAAAAATCGATTATTCTAGACGAAATAATATTAACTCACGTTCATTACACATTGGCGATGTCCATCCAGAAGCACAACCTTCATCACAGATTCCAGTCACGTGGTTACAAGTTTGATCATCCAAACAATGTCCTGAACACCGAAGTTTGCAGTTCTTACCATATGATCCACTATCACACGCTATTAATGCATATACAAATATACATATAAGGATTTGAAAGGACATCAAAAAATATAGTCAATTACTGCACTTGTGAAAGTGACCTAACCTGTTTGACATAGCTGTCCGGTCCATCCAGGCATACATCCCATACATGATCCATTTATTATATCACATTTACTCTCTTCACAATGTTTAGAGCAATGCTTGGTACACAACTTTCCATATGTTCCCCTTTTACAACCTAAAATTATTATTAGTGTAAAATCTGTCATTCTTGAATTTTTTCAGCTGTAAGACGTGCCATTCTCGAAGCTACATAATTAGCCTCTTTCAAATACTTGCATTGAATCCTTGCTGCACTCGTTGACATTCACCCTCATTTCTATTTTATGTATATTTCAGCAGTGAATATTTACATTTGCTGATGTCTTTTCTTAACTAACAATGATAATAAAATTGAAATTCAATTTTTAATGACATGCAGTTGGTCACATAATCAGACTTTCTTGCGTATGGAAAGCAAACTGCACGAGCAACTTGGAAAGTTCCGACTGTGACGTCACAAAACGTCGTAGATACGTTACGTTGCATTTCAAAATCAAAGCCCAAATATTGCCTATATTTCTTCGTAACATGAATAGAAACGTAAAATATAAATATAAGAAATAAAATATCATTTTTAGAGTTTCATTGGGATATGACATGAGGTCGGTACGTGATCAAATTTACTATATCGCCCTTCGGGCGTTATAGAATTTGATCACGTGACCGACTTCATGTCATACCCCAATGAAACTCTAAAAATGATATCTTATTTCTTAAATGAAAGGCTGTGCAACTTCAGTTTGCCATGCTATGTAATTTGACCGAATCTCAAATCAATATTGGAAAATGAAGATCAGATCACATTATATCAGTGCTGCTATTCAGGATACGAATATAAATATGTTTTGAGCGTACAAAAACTCGAACTGACATCTTGGTTACCATCTGAGAGACGCTAGTTGTGTAGTTCCAATTATAATTCCACGCCATACCGAAAGTTCAAGGATAACACAGAATTGTACTAAGAGTCCGAACCTTTCGTAACAACAAAAAAATATATTTAAAAAAAGACTTAAGGGAAAAAAAGGGAAATACGATGTTTCCAAAGAATTAAAATTAAACCAGAAGTCTCTGTCGAGACTGAAGCTCTACTGGTTTGTACTTATAGCAAAGGAAGAGAAAAGTTCTTAAGCAGTTGGGAATTGAAACTTTACCACAGCAATAAAAAGAATAATGATCCTTGATTAAGTCTCTTTATGTTCTTAGTATAGTCTATTTGCATGCCACATTATATTATAATCAGACTTAATCTGCAGGAGGAGTAGCATTTTGAGAGTTTTTAACAGAAATTTCTATTTTTAGTTACCACGGCAACACCGTTCATCGAAATCAAAAACCGATACATAGAATTATGTATCTTAGTAAAGTCTACTTGTGTGCCAAGTTATATTGAAATCAGACCAAAACTGTAGGAGGAATAGCATTTTGAAAGAATTTCACAGAAATTTCTATTTTTAGTAACAACGGCAACACCGTTCATCGAAATCAAAAACTGATACACAGAATCATGTATCTTAGTGTAGTCTACTTGTATGTTAAGTTATATTAAAATCAGACCAAAACTGTAGGAGGAGTAGCATTTTGAAAGAATTTCATAGAAAATTCTATTTTTAGTAACCACGGCAACACCGTTCATCGAAATCAAAAACCGATACACAGAATTATGTATCTTAGTGTAGTCTACTTGTGTGCTAAGTTATATTGAAATCAGACCAAAACTGTAGAAGGAGTAGTATTTTGAAATAATTTCACAGAAATTTCTATTTTTAGTAACCACGGCAACACCGTTCATCGAAATCAAAAACCGATACATAGAATTATGTATCTTAGTGTAGTCTACTTGTGTGCCAAGTTATATTGAAATCAGACCAAAACTGTAGGAAGAGTAGCATTTTGAAAGATTGTTTACAGACAGACAGACGGACGGACGGCGGACGCATTACTATCACATAAGCTCTTCTGGTCTCTGACCAGTAGAGCTAAAAATAAAGACAAATACATATCCATTAAGATACAGAACAAGGTGCCAAGAAAATGAAGCTTTGCGACATCATCTGAGAGATCTTGACTTTGTTTATATTTTGAAAAGGGAATGAGTTTCGATATATTTATAGATTTTTTGTTGTTTATCGTCACTATAGATAATTTTTCACTCATTTGGAGGCGTCACCACTTGTCGGTGGATAGATTTTGACCTATACTCTGCACTTACGCCATTTGAGCACTGAGGAATATTTTTCGTCACAGCACTTATGCGAAACGGTGACCTCGGTATATACTCTCTCATCCAAAGAACCGGTCTCTAAGTCCCACAGTGAGATTGAAACCCGTGACGGAAAGATCAACTTCTTACTCTTTAACTCTAAATCAGAACACTGTGCACCGAAGAAGACGAACATTTTATAGAATTCAAAGAAATCATAAAAGTAAAATCGCAATAAATATACTTTTAGTAATTCCCACCCACCGATTTTAAACACTAGAAAGTTTTCCTGCTATTCCATTTCAATCGTATATATTTCCTATTGAAAATATCAAAGGTACGTTGGAATGAAAATTAACACTTTTTATTTAATTTAAAAGTTAATACGGACTTGATCTGAATATCATGATAAAGCCTACATCAAAATACTCATTCATTTTTGAAACGATTCTTTAAAAATCAAGTCAAGTTGTGAATATTGAAAAGGACCAAAACTAAAAAAAATAATAAATTTGTCAAAATCAAAATCAGCAGACTATTTGAGAATCTCTTCCTATTCCCAACAGAGATTAAACCCTAAATAACATTTAATAAATTAACGAATCTCAAAACAAAATCAATTTACATGTACAGTACTGACCGAACACAACGGTCCCCGAAGAAACCCGAGGCAGACCTAGAGAGCGAACTCCAAATTCAGTGGTGGTCCCAGAAAGCAAACGCGCGTTCGGTATTGCTTTAAAGAGCTGTCAATCAGGATGAGCGATTAACCAATCAGCGTGTCGATCAATAAAAATGGTTTATTGATCTGTCGATTCGGATAAAAGATTAAATGTGTTGATATTATTCGATACAAATCCAAACATTGTAAAAACAAAAAGTTGAGTGTTAATGTACAGTGTAAATTTATTATGATAAGTAAAATATTACAATTTATACATGTATTTATTTTAATTCTCCGGACTGTCTGTCTGTTATATGCACTATGTAATTTATTTATCTTTTCTTTTTTATTAAACAATTAATACATTATATATTTTAATTCTCCAGGTAGAATACTACATGTATATATATTTACCTAATGTATTTATTTATTTAATTTTTTTTTTTTTTAGAGTCCATTGATAAATATAAATTGGGTGAAATATATACATGTGTTCCAGATGTTATACTTTAATTTGTTCATACATTTGGCGCGCATTGCCAATTGAACACGTTCGCTGCGTTTGTTTGTTGTGTGTCTGGTGTGAATGTTTTGATAGATCATGTGACATTGTTATTTTTGTATTTACACGTGTTTCCGGTTAGATGACCTAATGTGTCCTTACTGCTGACCAATAACTGACCGTTTTATCTTATTAATATGCATGTTTTAATTTCTGCACTCTGTATATAAGCACTGTACCGCTTAATTCTTTATCCCCACGATTTCTTACCTTTACGGTAGAATGTATTCCTAAGCATTATACTAAGAAGTATTCTTAAAAGATTTACTTGGAATTTAATACTTAATTGGATTCCTGGTAAGCTTTCTGTTTACCATTATTATAATTATTATGTAAACTTATTTTATATTTTACTTTTATATTAATCTCGACATTTAACAATCATATAATCTATGTGCTGTTAATGTCTGTTTTTAAATGTAAAGTATTTGTCTTGTCGGTGCATTGTTTTGTGAGAGTGTGTTTAATTTATACTTCGTAGGTTTTTTGTTCTAAGCACATAAATAAATATTTGTGCCGAATCCAGTGTTGGATTTTTGATATCCTATAAAAGACCCTGTGACACATGTATCATTCAATGAGTAAAAGAAAAAAAGATAATAATTGTTATTACAGTTTTTACTGTAAAAGAAAAGAAAAATAACTGGTCTGTGCCAATTAAATTGTATCATTTCATTATCTCAAAATACAGTACAAGAATATGCACGTGCCCTCATTAAGTTAATTTTATTGCCATTATCTCAATTTAAATGTTCCTTTAAATTATTCAAAATTCACACAAAAATTATTGATCTTCTTTACTGGGAATGAAAAAATTCCATGTACATCGTCCTGTATATTATTTGAAAAAAAAATAATAAAAACGCAGTACAGTTAAGGTGAGCAATAGAAAAATCGACAATATTTTGTACATCATTTATATCGGATAATTGTAAGTATGGTTAATAACTACATATCGAGGACAATTAGATTTTATATTTAGACTTGTCACGTGATACGGCATTCACGTAATTTTAGCATTTTACTTGCAGTATTAATGTTACCTATAAATTGCATTAGTGCAAGGGCATAACCAAGTTAAAATTCCAAGTTTAGTTTATAAATATTTTCATTAGTTTCTGAAAAGTGCTGTAATCCTATCTAAATTCTGCAATTTCATTGTTAAAATTATATCTGTATGACCGAATGATGGATATTTTGCTGGTCAAACGACATGAAATATTGATATAATTAAATCATTTTTAAGATTTCATCAGGATCGCAGCACTTTTCGGATACCTTAATAGTTCTAGAGTTGAATTGTAAAAGCTTACTATGATCCACAGAGTGTATGCCCTTGCACTAGATTGATTTATTAAGACCCCCACATTGCGCTCCGATGTGTTTGCATACAAATATACTACAACGTCAATTAAATATATAGATAATACACAGAAAATATAAGAATAAAATCGTGAAGAATACATGGAATCCAAGTTAATAGCCTATGAAATATCTGTAAATAATATTTACTTTATTATAGAATACATTATTCTTTGAGAAAATATTACTTGATCTGCCTCTCACTGCATACAACGTACGTCACGTTTTACGACATGACGTCATATTGACAAGTGTATTGCGATCAGTGACTTGTGTAATGTTTATCACTCCATTCATAGGGTTTGTTTCACACACACAACATTAAATTACTGACTATGATTTATTCAGTGTACAAACATCATGGCTACTGGCCAATACCAAACGGAAAGCATGCGTTAGATCTAAATGATGAACCCAATAAGATACAAACTCCGGGTTTCCGATATAATGGACATAACACTTTTCCCCTCTTAACAGAAATCTGAGATTGCAATATTATCAATTATTCAAAAATAATCAATTACAGTCTTTCAAACTCTAAAACATATCAGATACATGTACAATATTACATATTTAACACTGTTCAATCAGTCTCTGCGGCCTTCGATGTTCTCGTCGTGGATATCGCGGTTGTGGGGGATTGACATCCTCAGCAACAACGGAAGATGTAGAATCGCGGATTATTTCTGGTTCATTTGCCTTTGACACAGAATCCTGAGAAATCGGAACACAAGTTGACATGACGGTAGACGGTTTCTCTGACGGTTCAACTCGACTCTCGAATGGTACACTAACAGGCATAATACTGGTAAACGGATTCTGTTTCATTGGTTCGGAGTTGTTCAACGCGCACTGAACATCCAATTCACGAATCTGGACGATATGTCGTTTCCACTGCATACCTCTGACATTCACACGATATGTGACAGGTCCAAGTTTACGCGTAATTATCCCGTCGATCCACGATACTTTTCCACCACGGTAATCACGTATCATTACTCTTTCACCATTGTGAAACATTCGAGTCTTCTTAAATGTAATTTTCGGTTTAGAAATAACTCCCCTGGTGTTTTATTTGTCGTCGTATGGGGTGTGGAACGATATGATAACAAAAATGCTGCCAGTTTCTGATTTAGTGTTCCTGCCTCACTTGCCATGTTTTTCATTGATTGTTTGAAAGTACGCTTTGCCCTCTCTGCCTCCCCATTCGATGCAGGGTGATACGAAGCCGATTTGATGTGCCGCACTCCATTCTCCTTCAGAAAAGTTTCGAATTCCTCGGACACAAATTGCGGTCCATTGTCTGAAACAATCTCTACCGGTAGTCCATATGAGGAGAATAGATATCGCAAGGCATTAATAGTACTCTCAGATGTAGTAGAATTCATCATCACTACATCCATCCATTTGGAATATGCAACAACGATTATCAAAGACATACGCTGCATGAACGGTCCTGCAAAGTCGATATGCGCTCGTTTCCTGGGTGCGCTCGGCCATATCCATTGATTCGCTGGAGCTTTAGGTAAGTTTGGTAACTGCATCCGACACGATCCACACTGTGAGACTTTGGTCTCAATGTCTGAGTCCAATCCAGGCCATTATACATAAATTCTGGCTAATGATTTCATCCGGACCGTTCCTGGATGAGAAACATGCAACTCCTCAAGTATATACTTTTCAGGAATGACAACCCTGATCCCTCTCAGTAAACATCCGTCTTCATTGGTTAACTCACTGCGTACTCTGAAGTATGGTAATAAGTTTATGTCAGGTTGTGAACTTGGCCAACCACTTCTTGTAAACTCCATGACACGAGACAATACAACATCATTCTTTGTTGCAGCGGCCACTTTATCCGCAGTCACAGGTAAGTTTTTGATCTGTATTTTGTGTATTAGTTCTGTCTCTTTGTCAAGTTGCGTCCTTGAATCATCCATGAGATTCATCGGAAATCGTGATAGAGTATCCGCATTTTGGTGTTTTCCAGTTGCTCTGCATTTAATGTCAAACTGGTAAGAAGCGAGTTGCAATGCCCAACGCTGTAATCGAGAAGCAGTCAAGACAGGAATGCCTTTCTTTGGTCCAAATATGGTAGTTAATGGTTTATGGTCGGTGATAAGGGTGAACTTCCGTCCATACAAATATGAATGAAATTTGGTCACTCCAAAGATTATCGCAAGGGCTTCTTTTTTGATTTGCGAATAATTCTTCTCAGCAGCTGTTAAGGTTCGAGAAGCATACGCAATAGGTTTTTCACTTGCACCGTCGGTATGGGAGATAACAGCACCGAGTCCATATCCAGAAGCATCAACAGCTAACTCCAGTGGTTTGTGAGGGTTATAGTGAGCCATAACTTGAGAAGAAACTAACAGATCCTTGATCTTTGCACAAGCTTCAGAACATTCTTGGGTCCAGTTCCAGGTAACATCTTGAGCTAACAGATGTGTGAGTGGTCCACTTAGCGTTGACATGTTTGGTACAAATTTCCGATAGTAGTACACTACTCCTAAGCATGTCTGAAGTTCCTTCTTGGACTTCGGATCCTCCATGTTCCTGATTGCCTCAAGTTTCTTCGGTGAAGACTTAATCCCCTCCTTGCTCACAATAAAAGCAAAGTACTCAACTTGGTCCTGCATGAACTGACACTTTGACTTTTGTAGCTTCACACCGAAATTGTCTAATCGTTGAAGTGTAGTTTCCAGAATCTGCTTGTGTTCACTGTCGTTAACACCGGTAACTAGTATATCATCAAGTATGTATCCAACCTTGTCCAGACCTTGAAGAATGGTATCCATGGTATGCTGAAAAATAGCTGGAGCTGCCGCAATACCAAAAGGTAAGCGAGTATACCGATACAATCCTTGATGAGTATTAATAGTCACATACTTCCTGGACTCCTTATCCAACACTACTTGGTTATGAGCTTGGGACAGGTCTAGCTTAGAAAACTTTTCTCCACCATTGAGTTTGGTAAATAATTCCTCGCTTGTTGGGAAAGGGTACTCTGGGATATAGATTCAGATATAGATATAGATACAGATTCCATCCAATTCCTACCAAACAATGCTGGTCCATTTCCTTTCACGACAACAACAGGTAAAGTTTTCATCTGTGTCTGATACTTCACATTCACTTTCACTTCACCCAACACTCCTAACATTTCACCTGAATATGTCTTCAGAATAGCCTCACTAGGACACAATGTCACTTTGTTCTGTAAGTGAGTGTGGTACAACTGTTCTGATATCACTGAAATAGAGCTACCAGTGTCCAAGTCCATTTTAATTGGTACATATTCCAGTGTTACAGAAATCTTCATTGCTTTGACTCCTCTGTTTTCCCCTGACAGTGAGAAAATAGGCCAATGTTCATTTTCATTGTCGTCATCTGAACAGTCCTGGTTTTCCGTCACAAAATTTAACTTGGATTTCTTTTGTTTCTTATGCTGCACTGATTTCTTTTTCGAGCACATTTTATGTATATGTCCAATTTCCTGACATGTGTGACATTTACTGTTCTTGTAAAAGCACTTATCGGGTGTGTGATTAGTCTTCCCGCACCTGTAGCAAGGTTTACTCTTTACGACACTGACCTTGTGTACAGTTTCATGTCCGTGAGCATCCTGAGCATCAGCCTTTAGTTTGCGGGCTTCATTCTCAGCGAGTTCCATAGAAATTGCTATGTCCACGGTTCTCTTTAACTCTAATTTGTCCTCAGCCAATAATTTCCGCTGGGTTGCCCCTGATGAAAGACCACACACTAAACGATCACGTAAAGCTTGATTCAAAAACTCACCAAAATCACAATGTTCACTAAGCTTTCTAAGTTCAGCAATATACTGACTAACAGTTTCCTGTTTTCCCTGATTTCTCTGGTAAAATCGAAATCGTTCTGCAATCGCTATATTAGTGGTAGGAACGTTATTGTTGACAAACCAATCGTGTAGAATCGTTCGTGTATCGTGAATGATCGTTCGTGTAACGTGCAAGATCGTTCGTGTATCAGACTTAATCGTGTGCGTTTTTAATCGTGCAAGATCGTGCGTTTTGAATCGTGTAAATTTCGTTTTGTAAGTTTTTATCGGAATGTTATTTGTAATATAAGCATTTCTCTTGTTTGTTTTTCTTAATTTATTAATTAAAATCCAAATAAAATGAAAAAGTGCAATTTACATAATAGAATGCAGAACGAACTAATTATTGCCCGTAAACAAGCAATATAGTAAGTCGTACAATATTAAGTTCTCGTCAAATAGCGCGATCAGTATTGTGATAAACCGTACTTAGATCTTTAACGCCTTTTTGAAAAATCTGATTTTAATTATTATTTACTTCTTATTGTGGTCAAGATAATCCTGAAATCAATTCTTTGAAAATAAATATATTTTTCTTAAAAAAGAAATAAACATTTCTCAATGCTTACATACATTGTAACTAGTAAGTCGACAAATATACATGGACACGGCATGATTTTCGGGAGTTTTGATTATCTGTGTTTACCTCTTGAACCTATTTGTAACTAATTTTAAATTTCTGCAAATAATAAAGTTGAATAATTGGCAAGTTTATCAGACATTAAATCATTGGAAACATAAGGATAAAATTTGTAATTATAATTTAAGTCATTCCATGCTGCCATTTTTGTTCAATCATATCCCCCTTTCTGCATATCATGATATCCCATTCAATCAAATTATACGACCCACATACATGTACATCGTCTAATAGAACGAACAAAATCCTTTTTTTATCGGAGAATTACCTTAAAAATAATTATTTTTAATATAAAATATTAAGTCTTGCATATATTTAGTTACAGAGATTTTCCGTTTTTTTTTTCTTCAAAGTCTTTCAAATAATATTGATAATTCTTTGAAATCTTAAATAAGTATTAAGCCGTATTTCGTTTAAAAAATATCAGATTCCTAAATATTTTGAACTATTTGGAGTGAAGAATCGTGCGTTTGCGTTAACAATCGTGTAGGATCGTGTAACGTGTAGAATCGTGAACGTGAAAGATCGTTCGTGTAACAGGTTTGATCGTGTGTTAATCGTGCGGAATCGTTCGTGTAACGTGATCGTTCGTGTAAGTTGTCAACAATAACGTGTAGTGGTTTTGGTTTCAAGTGTTGCGCTATCAAAGTTTTCAATTCCGCATAGGTTTTATCAGATGGCTTTTCCGGGGACGTTAAATTACGAATAAGTCCGTACATCTTCTGACCACATACTGTCAATGATATGGACTTCTTTTTGTCATTATCGTCATTTCCATTGGCAGTTAAAAAATGTTCTAACCTTTCAATGTATTTATCCCAATTCATGTCGAACTCGTAGTTCTCTATTTTTCCGTAGACAGCCATAGTACCAGTATTTGCGGTTGTGGTGTTGTAAATCTCGTCGCCAATTGTGATGTTTATCACTCCATTCATAGGGTTCGTTTCACACACACAACATTAAATTACTGACTATGATTTATTCAGTCTACAAACATCATGGCTACTGGCCAATACCAAACGGAAAGCATGCGTTAGATCTAAATGATGAACCCAATAAGATACAAACTCCGGATTTCCGGTATAATGGACATAACAACTTGTTTATAATTTGTTATGTGGGATTTTACTAACGACAAAACAGCATTCTGTAGTGAGCCTTTATGTAGTTTAATGATTTCTTACAGGTTAAATTAGCAAATCACCTCATTTTGTGGTATTTAAAAGAATTATTGTATGTTTATGATGTCATAATTAAGTTTTCCCGTTCAAATTAGGCTCCGCCCCCATTTTGTAACCTTAACTGTGCTGCGAAGCTGCAGCAGGTTTATAAAATACAATGCGAGTACAGTATGGGGAGGACGACTCATAGAAATTTAAAATTTAACAAAAATCATCAGGCTTTGTTATTAAAGTCTAGTGTAATGATGAGCATTTACAGTTATGATTTTTTTTTGGTCTTAGTTTTTCATACATTTATCTTTAAATATTTAGAAATATTTTTGCTAAAATATAATTTTTAATTTTATTAAATGTGAATGTATGTGAAGAGGGGTGGGGTATCAATATTTTCGTATCGGGAGATCAATTATTATTTGGCTTTTTTTTTACTCTGATCAAAATCATACTCGCTCCATAATTCTGAGCGTAATAAAGATCTGATATAATCTTTTTCTCTTTAGAACTTTCAAAATGTAACTACTATAAATGAAATCTAAACATATTTCGTGAACAATAGGTTAATTTATACATGAGAAATAATTTACGTGTTTGTCAAACATTTAAACTACGATTTAGCAAAACATAAGGAAAAACAAGTATAATTCTAAACTATATACATGTAACACATGAATTTGAAAGGTATTTTAGATAGTTGCTTTCGTCATTTACACTTGTACACCATTCGATACATTGGAAATGATATGCAATTTAATGAATCAGATTAGAACTAATGTTTAAATGAGGAGGAACTCCTTCTAGTATCTGATATGCAATTGAATCACTATATTAATCAACCAATCACACATGATGGAGTTCTTAAAAGTATTAACCCTAACAATAAAATACTATAGTAAACAAGCAAATTCAAAGAATTATGGTCCCACGCTTTCGGTGTCTTTTTGGGTGAGATGTCATTTTTTTAATGACATTTTGTGTCTAATATGAACGCCCTATCATAAGTCATCTATTCAGAAATTATCACTGAACTCCAAGGTCAAGATCAGAGGGTTAACGTTCTTGGTATCTAATGAAAAGTCTTCTCAAAAGGATTACATGTGTGGAGTATGAAAGCCCTAGCCCTTACCATTCAAAAGTTATGGTCAAGTTTAAGTTTTCTCATAAGTACAAAAAAATACCCAAGGTCAAGGTCAAAAGGTCAAAGTTGTTGGTATCAAATGAAAGGTCTTGCCACAAAGAATACATATGTGAAATATGAAAGTCCTGGTATCTACTGTCCAAAAGTTGTGGCCAAGGTCAAAGTTTTTGAAAAGTAGGTCAAACTCCAAGGTCAAGTTCCAACGGGCAAAGTTCTTGTTATTCAATGAAAGGTCTTCTCACAAGAATTATATATATGAAGTATGAAAGCCCCAGCCCTTACCATTCAAAAGTTATGGTCAAGGTTAAAGTTTTTTCATAAGTACGGAAAACTCCAAGATCAAGGTCAAAGTTTTTGGTATCCAATAAAAGGTCTTGCTACAAAGAATACACATGTGAAATATGAAAGTCTTAGTACCAACCATTCAAAAGTTATGGCCAAAGTAAATGTTTGGAATTTTTGTGTTAAAATGGGTCAAACTCCAAGGTCAAAAGGTCAAATTTGGTGGTACCCAAAGAAAGGTCTTGTCACAAGAAATACACATATAAAATATGAAAGTCATAGCTCTACTGAATCAAAAGTTATGGGCAAGGTTAAAGTTTTTGTGACGGACGGACAGACTGACGGACAGACGAATTAGATTTAATGTCCCCTCGCTTTCGCGAAAGCGGGGGACAATTATAGTTTACTATAATCTACTATAGTTCCAAAGTTAAAACTTTGGAACTTTGATTTACTATGGTGAAAACTTTGGAACTTTGATTTACTATGGAAAAAAACTTTGGAACTTTGATTCACGATAGTGAAAACTTTGGAACTTTGATTTTCTATGGTGAAAACTTTGGAACTTTGATTTTCTATGGTGAAAACTTAGGAACTTTGCTTTACTATTGTAAAAACTTTGATTTACCATAGTAAACTATAGTTAACTATAGTCAGAATTTGTCATTTGTGCTCATATAAGGAAATAAAAGAATTTTATTATTTATTTAAAGACACTGACCAATACATTTAGATTTCTAGATTTAAATTTTTGCGAAATAAAAGTATTATTGTGCAAATCCAAATGTTTTTTTCTAAGTTCGACAAATTATTTAATTTAAATAGTAGGGAAAAATTGATTAAATTATGTAAATTTATTTAATCATAATTGAAAAAGCTGGCTCTCTTGGGTTGTGACAATATCGTTTTTCAATCTTTTTCTTTGTCTCAAGCATGCTTTATTGTAAATATTTTATGTAATATCCTCTCTATACTGTTTTGTAGAGGTTATGAGAATAAACTCTTGCCTTGTCTTTTACTGTATTGTAATATACAAGGGGCAGGTCTTACTGGTGGCGAGCTTAAAGCGGGATCCGCTTTACGCATGTTTGCGTAAAGCTACATGTATCCCGGAAAGCGACCGCCGGGTTCGCTCTAGCGGACCAAGAGCTGACCCCGAGCGAACGCAGAGCGAACCCAAGGCGCACCCAAGGCACATCCAGAGAGGTCCGCTTCCGGTTCGCTCTGGTGCTAGATTGTGTTCGGTCGGAAATGCAATCAATTTTTTCAGAATATTCGTAGTGTTTAAATTATTTGAAAGCATTTGTTTTAATGTCACAGTATTTCGGTGGGATAGTTTCTGCATTTTAAAGGCAGCTTCAACAAGAAAAACCTCATTTTGGGGAAAAAATACGGAATGTTAATATTGCTAAATATATGATTGAATGTCAGCCTTTCATCGTAAATAAATTATCATTAACTGCATAAATATTGCAAGGCGAAACTTGCCTTTATATCGCACAGTACATCATTGAGTTGGACGTAAGCATAAAAATGCTAATTACGTTTACATTTTCCGAGTGCAGGAAATCAATTGTGACGTCACACGGAACATAAACATAAAAATATTAATTTTAAAAAATCTGCTTCAGAAATTTGTCACAATTCATTGACTGTGACCTTTTTATTATGAAACAAAACTATTCATAACAGGTTTAGCTAATGTGTACTTCATCTTGCTGCACTGAGAATTCAAACACTACGTCTATCAAGACACTGACGTACGTCTGACTGGAAGGTAACGGATCTGTGGATTTGACAACTTCACAATATCTAAATGTTGGCACGAGCTTTAAATATTTTAAATATATTCTTTTAAATAAATGTTAAACAAAACAATTTTAGAATAAAATAATTACAAACAAATTTTGATTTCAACAACGTTTAACATGTACATCAGCAGAGACTATGACGTTATCTGTCTTTTGAGCCATGTGACATGTGCCCTTAAAGTCAATATTTTCTCAAATCATCGGTATAATATAATCAATGTTTTTTATTTGGCAATTGTTGAAACTTTAACGAAATTACTATCTTTGATTTTCAGGATGCGTTTGATTGATTGTTTTCAATTACTAGTAAGTTGGTTTTGCCTTTTAACATTTTTACTCTTTATTTTCTGGATAAAAGTTCAATATTTTTTCATGATTGCATTAACATTTCTACTTTTCTCAAAAATTAAGGAAATTGTTTACTTTGTGAAAGTGGAAAGATTTTTAAAACGCGTCCAAAAATTTGTCGTTTCAATAATTTCCCGATAAAATCAATTTCCTCATTATAATTTTCATGTAAAATGCTATAGAAATAGAGTAATGCTAAGGCTTCTTGAAGCTCGAAATGCGTTTTAAATTTTACACTACGTTGCAAGGTGGATTTTTGAGTTTGAGTTTTATTTGTAAGATATGTACTAAATACGGCCAATTCATATTGAGAGTTCTCGTTCTCTAGGCTATATGTAATCGTAATTGTTACGATATAACATGACCTCGTTGATCTCATTACGGTCATTTTTCTTTTTTTAAAGTGTTCACATAAATCGTTTTGGCGCATCTGATAAACATAATTATTATTAATTTTTGTCACGAAAATAAATTCGGGTATCCTTGTTTACCCGCAAGGTGTCTTCTACCTATTCCCACTTTTTAAAAGTCTCAATTGCACCTATTTCCACTTGCAAATAACAATAGATGTTTAGATAGTTAATTTGTTTTTACAGTAATTAGACTAAATACGCCCTTTCGTAGATTTACCTACATTTTGTACATTTTAAGACAGAAAAAAATGAATAAATTTATGATAAATATGAATTATTTCATTCAAATTTATGGATAACAAGAAATTGTTTCAAGAACATAAAATTTAATTGATTTATCAAAAAGCATTGACATAGCCTGATTTTAACATGAATAGATTAATGGAGACAAATGATTTAATTCACTTATTTTTTTCTTTTAAATTTACGTAAAAAGTCTGATTTATAATTCCAAAATGTAAATATACCAGTCTACTATTCCAATAGGTATTCATTAATAAATGTTAATCAATGTTTACATAGTTATTTTATGTTTTCATGGTTAATCATTTGTTTACACAAAAATCCACCTATCCCACATAAAACTTAATCTTTTCTTACCTGATTTTCAAAAAGTCGGAATAGATAGAATGAATCAAGTGAACCCGCAATGGCTTGGGAAAAGTTAGGCTATAACTCTAGTAAAAAATATTTCACAATTACTTCAACTTATCGACAAATCTGAGGGTATCTTTCACTCAATATCTTCATCTGTTTTAAAGAAAGTCATCACATATTTTCCCCAAGCAATATTCTTTTAGAAGTGAAAACTGCTCTTACAGATTTCCACAAAAGATATCAAATAAATCCTCAGTAATCACTACAACAGGCTCTTTTATACACATATTATGAATTCTAATTTTATCCAGGGATATATAAAAGGGTAAATGTCAAGTGTATATTTTCGTATATATTTTTGACACGCTGACTTTTAAACAAGAGTACTAAAGCAAAGTTTTTAAAAATATTCGGATACGTAAGAGTTTTTTAAAAGATTAAAACACGTTTATTTTACACTATAGCTTTCAAAAACTTTATGATTTATGTATTGTAGATTGATGAGGTGTAAAGTTTATGACACTCCCCCATTCATTACAGTTCAAGTTTGCCGTTACTTGACATCAATTTCAATTATGACATCATATATTTGCAGTTAAGGGAAGTGAAAGCGCAGAGTACACTTATATGTTGTTTAGGAAGCATTTACCTACCAGCGAACATAGAAGACATGATATTATACAATTAATTTGATAAATATTAACTTCAAATATGTGTCTTAGGACCTCTAAAGCACAAAACCAACCTTTTACTACCACTTCACATAATTCCGTTATAATCAACTTCTTATATTCTGTGGGATAAGCAGTCCCATCCAATCGTTCGTTGTAAAATATAACATAAGAGCCATGTCCAGTACAGGTTGTTATGAAGTCAAGGGGAGGTAACTGTGGTCCGTCTTTATAACACAAATGACCATCTTCTTTGTTGGAGGTATTCGAAAGATATAGAGAAAACCCCGCAAAACGCCCTTTTTGCCTTTTTTCTACAATGAAATAAAAGATGTTTCTGTAGCTGAACCCGTTCACTTACTGTTTAAACTAGAGGGTGGTTTCTGCAGAGTATGATAAATTTCAATTGCAAGTGAAGTTATTATATTACTCATAGAAAGTTGTCAAGTCTGAATATTCATAAAATAGTTATTTCATTGTGTCATCAACTAATTTCGAGAATTTTCACTCATGTAGAGACGTCACCATTACCGGTAAAGGGCCTCAAATTTTGACCTTTACTCGGCATCCGGGGCTATTGAGCAGTGAGGGATCTTTATCGTGCCAACACCTGCCGTCGACACGGGACCTCGGTTTTTAAGGTCTCATCCGAAGGACCCCAAACTTCCACTTCAAGTGTTGAGCGTATGGCGAAGTAAAAGTTGCTACCAATTTTTTATCGATTTTTAGTCGCGGTCGAGATTCAAAGTCACGACCTCCCGATCACGTAGCGAGCGCTCTACCGACTGAGCTACCGTGAACGGTAATTTGTCATTAGATTGCCTCCTTGTAAATTTTTCCCCTTCACATACAACATGCTAGTGTTTGTCATTTCAACTGGGAGATGACTAACCCCTTCCATCGCAAAGATTTTAAGCATTTCTAGATCAATTGATATTAAGATTTCAATGCATTTTTTCTTTTTACATTTCTTGTAATTTTTGTATATACCAATGTATATATATTCTGAAAGCAGGTATTGTGTAGTTTCTGAAAATGATTGTAAAAATATCATTTCAGTTGCCATGGCAACGAAATACACCATAATCTTGCTGGAATTTCCATAATGAGTTTCTTTCTAGTTTTTTTGCTTAGTTAAATATATTAAAAATATTTTATTGTAGTGTTGAAAGTTATGAGCATGTTGTGCATTTTTTTTTTTACAAACAAATTTTAAGTATTTTGGGGGGATGGGGTGGGGTGGGGATGGAAACACAAGAATTTAGCATTTTTACATATAACGTGTTACCCCTATATTGATTTCTATATATTCTATATAACGGCAAAATCGCTCAAATAGTGCGCAAAGTTTTACTCAAGCTAATAACAAACAACTGGAACAACCAATTAAAAAAATTCTGTATTTTATTTTACCGTAATTATTTTCTCTTTCCAATGGGGCAAGATTTATTCTGATATTTCCAGTATTAACGAAGTTATGAATGTTTTTTCACACTATACACGTTTTTCAAGTCAGATGCGTAGAAATGAGTATATGCCATGTGAGGGGTTGAGTGTCCAGTCACCCTCCCCCAGATCCGCGCATACTTTTTCCCTTACCAAGGGACGAAGTTTCTCTGAATAAACTTTTTCTATTTTAGGGATTGTAGCGTATGCATATGATATCATACAACCCAAACAACAGATATAAATATTAAACAGGTTGGAGAGAATACTCGAAATCGGGTATCATCCGTGAAATCGCGTATAGTACCCGATGTTAGGGTATCGTTGAATCCGCGATACCGTGCACATTCGGTAAAAACAGAAGAATACTATCATGTTGTAAATTTTGAATTTACTAGGGGGAGGTAAATGCAAAATTTATGTTGTAAATTTTGAATTTACTAGGGGGAGGTAAATGCAAAATTTAAAACATGATAATACAGCAACGGCGCATTATGCCAGTTACTGTTTTTTGTACATTAGTATCTTGGGGAATTATTTTTATTAAACAAAATTTATATGGTTGTCAAGTTACTTTAAAATCACACGACAAACACTGCTGGGGTAACAAAAGAAGACACGATGGCGCTATTATTTTTCAACATAATTTCTAAAAACAAATAACAACACTTCGTTTGTCTTTATTTCCGAATAAAGTATTCCATAAACTTAATTTTCTAATTTGTGCATTATTCACAAAATGTTAAACTTCAAAGAAATTATAATCGACTAACGCTGTATTATGTACTTTTTGCTGAAAAACGTATAGACTATGGCGTCCCTTTCACGTGAAATATATATTATTCTTCAGACGGAAATGACAGTATAAGCGAGTCATAATTGTATATTTCTTCGATATAGAATACGCAGGCACCTAACATCGTTTTTGAAAGTGGGGGGGGGGGGAAATTTTTTATTTACCT
>PRKT01000462.1:266743-341326 GCA_003671525.1 Saccostrea glomerata
TTATTCTACGGGGTCATTTTTCTACAATGCACACGGAGAAAAACGACCCCAAGGCCATAATTTCTACAGAAAAGGGGGTCATTTTTCTACGTAGAATATTGACCAGGGGGTCAACTTTCTACGTAGAAAAATGACCCCCGGTCAATATTCTACGGGGGTCACTTTTCGTCGTTACACCGGTAATAAATGATATCTTATTTTTAGTCCTTGGATTTAGGGGACACGTTTGGAGACTCAAAGAGTTTCAGAGAGTCCCAATTCTCGCAATAGCATTATTTTTCAAAGTGTTTTTTTATGTAAAGATATAGACACAGGATAGAAGGACGTCTAGATGGTTTAACATTAGAAATTGCTTACTGGGACCAGAAAAGTAACAACTAACAAAAATTTAAAACAAGTAAAAAAAAAAACAAACACACAAACAATTACTCACGCAAATAATTAAATTATTTTAGTGATAAAATATCACCACATGCAGCACCGCAAAAAATAATTCTGTACACCATTATATTACAAAGTATTTACTGTACTTTAAATAGCAGAGAGAGAGAGAGAGAGAGAGAGATTTTAAAAAATCTATACGTTACTCATCTTTTAGAAAATACAGAAGAAGTTATTCTTAAACATGATTTTTGCCGTGTTTATAGACAAGTAGGCTTCCTTTATCAGTTTATTTAAGTGTTTTAAGTTTCCACCTAGAAACGACCAAAAATTGAAATTGGGGGGGGGGGGGATAAATTTAGGGAGGGATCAGTACATGTGCATCTCAAAGATCGGCACCCCTATTTAAAAAAAAACTGACCTAATCAATTAATCATTGAGAAGTTCCTTGTGTTTACTTTTCTGTATATTTTGTATTATATCCCATAAGAGATTATAACTGGCTATTTCATGTATTTTCAATCCATCGATATAATGCCCCGCCTACTACGAATATTATTGTGTCACAATTAAAATCCAACTCGGACAAGCGCAACATTTCGTAATTAACATCCATTTTAAATTACTTGAAATAAAACTAAAGCGCCGTTTTCAATGAAAATTTTTGCAAGTTATGTACCACACAGACAACAAAATATTGGTTTAGTTTAAAATAATTAAGATTTGAATTAATTAGATAAAGTTAGAGGGCTACGAAAAATGGGCCACGGAACTATGTTTAAGTGGAAATATTCTTTTATTGGTGCGAGAAACATTGTTTATATTTGATCGAGCTCAGCTAACTTTTCAGACTAGAGAGCTCCGTTTAAATCTGGTTTGGGTCAGTTTACGCTCTTTTATAATCCGCTTCACTACATGAGGATGATTCAACATGAGTTTCATCTTTCCTGTCCCTATTGATCTTGAGAAGAAGATTTTTAAAGATTTTTCCTATATATTCCCATGTAAAACTTCGATTGGTCATTGTGGCCCCACCCTTGCCCCGGGGGTCATGATTTGAACAAATTTCAATCTACGCTACCTGAGGATGATTCCACATGAGTTTCATTTTTCCTGGCCCAGTGGTTCTTGAGAAGACGATTTTTTAAGAATTTCATTAATGTTTCACTAATTCATAATTATCTCCCCTTGGAAGAGGGCGTGGCCCTTCATTTGAACAAACTTGAATCCCTTTTACGTAAGGATACTTTGTAGCAAGTTTGGTTGAGATTAGCCCAGTGGTTCTTGAGAAGAAATGAAAATTGTGAAAAGTTTACAACGACGACACCTACAACTCATGACGTAGTTCTAACAATGTTTTTTAAGGCAAGAAATACGGTGTGATTCATTGTTATACAATCCTTGTTAACTAACTATTTACTTTTACTTTTACTTAACACCCTTCCCCGCAGTCACGCATTTTAACGCATATACCATTTCCTATTTCTAACGCAAAATCACGCATTTACCGTTTCCCCGCAATTTCGCATTTTCACGCACTTTAAAAAGTTCATTTAATCTCTAATTTATTGCCAAATTCCAACTATTTTATACTTGCTTGAATCTCATAAAATAAGAAAAGTTATTTTTTTATTAAATTATTATTTCAGAATATTATTTACGCTAAACTCAAGAGAAATTTGTACCCCGCTATAAAGTGCTTGCGGGGAAATGGTAAAATAATATTTCTTTGACGCAAGGATTCACTGTATGTTCTATAGCAATTCTGTAAGTTGTAAAGAGTTAAACTAGATTAGTTTGTTTAATTTCACATTGTTTTCTTTTAGGATACCATATTAATCCGAAAAATTAGATTGATAAATGGAAAGATGCCAAACAAATAATCTTTTTTTTCATATTTTTGATGCATTGCACTAGGCTTTGGAAAATAAATACGCTGTAAAAATTAAATGATTATAGCTCAATTAGTGAGTAACTTAAGAAATACAGTCCGCGTTTTCAGGAATGTTGAAGGATAACCTCCGAGGTCTAAAAATGTAATTTGAAAAATAGGCGTTAGCCGATCCTTTTATATTTCAAACAACATTTCGAGACCGAGGAGGTGGTTATCCTGCATCATTCACGACCACAAGGACTTTTTCTATTATACTAAGATCGCTAAAATATGGCTGATCGTTTCCTCGATAGGGAAACGAATTAGGTGACATGTCTCGATCACGCCGTTCCATATAACACCAGAGGGAAAATTTGTTTGCTTACTTATGCATGGAATGCAGCCGATTTCAGCTTTCCTTGCAATAAAAATAGCCTTTTTAAATTACAAATTTGATCGTAATATATTTATTTATTAATTTAAATGAACATACATGTACAATAACAAAATCATGTTTCTGTATTACTCCTTTATTGGGACTAAAGTCACGCTATTTAAATGTTTTGTTTTTCTTTTTAGATTTAAATGTTTTTTTTTTCAATTGGAACGTTGTTTAAAAGTGTGGGGAGATCCGTGGAATAGCCAATCTTAGCTATGAAAACCGACATTCATCAGCAACTTTATGAAATTTACGGTGTTAATACTGCAAAAAACAAAAAAAAAACGACACATCGATGTGATCTAAAAAAGTATTTCATTGCACAGCCAAACATGCATTTGAATTGTTCAGATTTGATACGTGTTTCTGTTCTGATAATGTTTTGATGACGTTCGTGATTTATGGGAGAATAATGTCCGCGGCTTTTATTTGATCTCGGCAATATTCATGGTAGTATTTTTGATAAACTATTTTTAATCATATCCCTCTACACCTTTTCTGGTTAAAAAAGAATGAGGGAATCTTTTTCAAATATTTCCTTTCGTATACTATTGTTATGTACTTGTATATAGTAAAATATCTCTATTTCAAGACATTCTATGTCTAAATCATGAAAAAATTAATTTTTGAAAAAGTCCAAAAGCTTTTTCATTGTGTGTAAGCTGAAACTTATGTGGGAGCATCCTCAGGTAGTGTAGATTCAAGTTGTTCAAATCATGACCCCGGGGGTAGGGCGGGGCCACAATGGCCGACCCAAGTTTTACATAGACACATAGGACAATTCTTTAAAAACATCTTCTCAAGAATAACAAAGCCATGATTGGTAGTACTTCTGGATTTAAACTTTTCAATAACAAACGAATTTATACTTTTTCCTATAGCCATAGTGCTCAAGTGAGCGATGTGGCCCATGGGCCTCTTGTTTGCCGTTTGTCACATACTGTAAGTGGCTTTTATCCCAGTTTGTTAACGTTGTTCTTAAGGAGGACCAATCGCGTTCTGTTTTAATTTCACGCGTTAAAAAATTAATTCAAAGCTCGAATAAAAATTGAACC
The DNA here is from genome assembly GCA_003671525.1 of Saccostrea glomerata. Lineage (NCBI taxonomy): Eukaryota > Metazoa > Mollusca > Bivalvia > Ostreida > Ostreidae > Saccostrea > Saccostrea glomerata. The sequence goes on from PRKT01000462.1 coordinate 270,492, forward strand.
ATTTTCAAAAACTACTTTCACTATGCCATTACTTTTCCGAAAAAAATTTAATCGCGAACATAGTGAAAGTAAGATCATCGTGATTTCTCCCAATCAACAGTACATGTGCATTTCCAATTTCTTATAAACGCTGATGGTTGTTGATTATACATTTAAAAAGTATTTCCTGCTCTGTCTGTATAAATGCTTCCTCATTTTTCTCAGTTGTGTGGTTTACACTTCTTCCAGTTAGAATTTTGGCATTCTTTTATCCCACTATTTTTGTTGACATGAATTCTGTCAAAGAAAGTTATATCAAACATTCTCAATTTTGTATTTTCAATAGAAAAAATACCAAACTTGATTAAAAATAAAGGACACTTTTTATCTTCTCATTTAAATATAACAAATCTATCCCAAACATTGTTTCCCTTACGAAAATTTTCATCCTTCACTGAATTTTTCTTTAATGCACATTTCAGTTGAATTGAAGACATGCCTCTTAATTCTTAGGACGCTGGTGTTTTACGACCCAACATTTTCGGCCGTTATAAATTTACAGAAAATGTAATCATTTTCCCGAAAGGCTTGACAGTATATAAAAAGATTAGGAGGTAGAGAAAATAAAATGTTCTAAGTGGTAATCATTAGAAAAAAACATTTGTCTACTTTCATCTGCAAGGTCTGAATAAAACATTTTCAATCTAAAGCGCAAATGTACAATAAACCTAATTCATTTTCTATCTAGGCCTCAACAAGCTTCCATAGATGGTCATAAAGTACACATTTATACAATGTCAATTTTTCAAAATGTCCGAAAAAAAATTATCCTTCAGAATTATACAATCAATCTGATTGGTTTAGAGAATGTCACGTGAGGTGAGATAATTCATAATGTCTCCCTTACGTGCAGGGTTACAACTGTTGTCACCCTTCAGATGACAATGAAATAGCTTAAGCAAACATGCACAATTACAACTGTGTTGTCGCCATTTAAAGAATTAAGCAAGGTAACTCTTATTTATAATTATACATTCACATTTGCTAAATATTTGGGATCGGTAAACAAAAAATTCTAACGATGATGTCAAAGTTGTGTGTTGGCATATTTTAAAAGTATGGAATCAGAGCAGAGTAGGAGAACACAAGAGATTGATTACTATTGTATTTTCTACACTATTTTATAATTTAGATTCTTCCGTATAATAAACAGTTATGGACTGTTTAGACGGGAGACATCACCAATTATGTAGTAGTAAATTTTATTTAAAGTCGGACTACATACACATAACAAAGAACATGAGCTATAAAGCTCTTTTACCGACTAGAAACATAAAACATATTTATAATAAAATGTACATATATACACATAGGAGCACAATTATCACATTAGAGTTCATAAAGACAGAAATTCATTTAAACACAAAAGTGTAACCAAAGACATTGATAAACAGACATAAAAAAGAAAGAAATAAAAGACAAAACATTTGAGCAACACACAAAGAAAAATAAAAGGAGTCAACATAAGAAAACATCAAGTACTTAAAACAAATTTCATGCACATATAAAAGGAGGAAAATTATCAGACAGTAGGGCTGTCACCCGCGGGCGCAAGAGCCCTCGGGTGAGAACCCTACTCGGACCTGATAATTGGTGATGTCTCCTTGTAATCAGTCCATAATAATTGCAAAATTCATGAAACATCATCGTCGATATAACTGAATGTCGTGTTTAAGACTACGTTTTTGAATAAATTTTGAATTACAGGTCAGCTCTAACGGAGCAGAAGTAGTGTCTAAAATTTCCAAAAGTTTGTTGAAAGACCTTGTCTCCAAATGTTTCAGTGATGTACATAATAATGTACTACATTATCCATGAAATATCAACATTCGATGTTTAGGATCAAAGTAATTTTGATAACGTATTTCTGTTGCTGGCTAATCACAAGATACGAAAACTTCTATCTTTTGTTTTTATTTCTGAAGAATTGGAGAGATAAAGGCTCAAAATATACTTCATGTGATCCCTGAGCTTTTCTTTCTACATTTTATTTGTATGATATCAACGAACATAAAACAACCTATATATATATATATATATATATTAATGTCTGACAACTACCGGGTAGGTAGAACATAAATCAATCGACCATTTAAATCTATTTGTTTTTATAAAACACAATATCCCGTTATAATAATTATATTTTATTCGAATATATACCGATAAAAAAACTAGCATACAATGAATGCGACGAAACTATCATTTAAACAAAAAATTATACATACCAAATAAAAATGACTTCCAAAACAATTTAGTAATGAAAATTAAAAGTAAAAGTTTCATGGCGACACAATATCCACAAATGGGGGACTTCAAATTAAGCTAAAAATTAAGTATCATTAATGAGGTGTTCTTCATGTATTTCGTTGATGATAGATCTGTTGACGTTCTGTAACCATAATCTAAACACGCGTAAGGGCTACACTTTTAGGCAAAAACTAAAGAAGAAATTGTACGTGAATGTCAGTGTGAAAGGTAACGCTTGAGAAGTCAGCAGACGGTACTTGTACAAATTAGAAACTCATGCATAGTACTAATTTTTGCAGACGATTACTGAAGTAAAAGCTTTTATTTTACCTGTATTTTTTTTTTTTTTTATTTTGCTTATAAAAATATTTTTTGAGAAAATATGCATGTAATCAAGTTAAGTTTAGTATTCAAAAGGATTTCCTTATAGTTTTTTATTCCATATTATTACAGTTACATTTTCGTTTCATTGTTTGAACAGTGTTTTTTTTTCCTTTTTAGATATCATGCTACATGTACTTAAAATAAAATAAGGAAATCAATAAGGTATCCAGCGGTTGTAATTTGGATAGTTGTAAACAGACCCAATAAGGAACTATATCCCCAAGAGCTTTCCCAAGGGGGATTCTCCTTTCTTAATTGTACCGAGCGATGTCATCGATCATTTAACAAAGAAATGAAGATTAAGTTCCTTATTATACCCCCCGCTTAAAAAGCGGGAGGGTATATAGTAATCGTTAATTCCGTCCGTCCGTCTGTTCGTCCGTCCGTCTGTACGTCTGTCCGTCCGTCCGTCCGTCCGTCCGTCTGTTACGCTTTGGGGTACCCTTCTCTTATCCGCAACTCCTCTTATACCACTGAAGGAAATTTAATGAAACTTTCACAGAATCTTTATTATATATTGCCATTGTGCACCTCCTATTTTACTTTTTGATCTGACATATATTTTGGATTTTCCAGAGCGAAACATTGACACTGCCATCTTATTCATATGGGAGGCGGGGGTATCATTTAGTGAGCTCATTGCTCACAGTACCTCTAGTTTAATATTTGCAATCACCCATGAGCATATATATAAAAGATAAGCCACGAATCAGTATAATTTATACATGTAAGCATAAATGCATTGATAAAGAATGAAATTTTGTGATATATATCAACATGGGTTTTTTTCTATTCAATCAATTCCAAAATTTAACAGCTGCCCATCTCTTTGTTATCTTCGCTAGCTAATGGTTTTTCATACGATACTCACATAATAAACCTATGGCCTATGCAATGCTGTTTAAAGGGGGGGGTGTTTACATCTTTTTGCCTTCTCATTAGCCAATGAAAATGTCATACTTTGGCGTTTCTGTTTACAGAAATCGCAGTCTTCAAATATTCTACGATTTAATATGATAATGAGGTAAATCACCATTCAACGTTTACGAATTAGAACAGTTGTAAGGCTAGGTGCTGTAAATTCCTGGCTGATCTACATTTATTATACCCCACGCAACAAGTTGCGTGAGGTATAATGTTTCTGACCCGTCCGTCAGAGTGTTAGTCAGTCAGTCCGGCAGTCCTGTTTTTTTTGTCAGCGCAACTCCTCATAAACCCCTGCACAGAATTTCGTCAATCTTTGCAGATATTTTGAACACAATGTGTAGATGTGCATATTACCAGGAAATTTTTATTCCTTTATTTTTTCCGGGAATTTCCGCACTTTTTAACTTAGGTTTTGGGCCATACCTTGAAAATAGAGATGAACAGATTGTCAGCGCAACTCCTCATAAACCGCTGCACAGATTTTCGTCAAACTTTGCAGATAATTAGGACACAATATGTAGATGTGCATATTACCAGGAAATTCCGATTCCTTTTTTTCGGGAATTTCCACACTTTTCAACTTAAATTTTTTGGCCATACCTTGAATATAGAGATGAACAGTTTGTCAGCGCAACTCCTCCTAAATTGCTGCACAGAATTTCGTCAGACTTTGCAGATTTTTAGGACACAATATATAGATGTACATATTACCAGGAAATTTCGATTCCTTTTTTTCCGAGAATTTCCACACATTTCAACCTAGATTTTTGTAGTAGTAGTATTTATTTGGTATCATGTCATCATACATAAACAAATACACATAATTATACATGATCTTATAAAAGATGGAAGTTGGTAATCAAGATTTTATAAATAAATAATTTAACATGACTAGATAGATACCAGGATAACCCATTAAAGCTCGAGAGCTTATTTCCAATGGGGTCCTATCTTAAATAACTTTAAAGAATAAATAACAATACATTGTAATGAGGAGACCAGAACTTTCATACCCCAAGGCAATAATAATTAAATACAGGTGCTACCTATTCTACCTGGGTGACCTTTATATATTCTTTATCAATACATTTATGTACAAATTAAAAACATGAAATATAATAGATTTATTAAATAAATTAATAAATCTAATACTGTAACATACAAAATAAATAAAAACACCATTTTTTAAAGAATTCTGCAAGGAAGCTTATCAGACAAGTACGATGTATATCAGAGTTGTAACATGCATCATCACAGAATATATTTTGATTAAATATCCAGAAAATATACAGAAATCTATCATTTTAAAAGAAAGAGTAGAGAATTTATGGAATCACATGAACAGGATTTGATTTGAAAGTCTCCAAGTTAAAAAATCAAATATTTAATTCCATTAAGGCATCTACGGAATTTGAATTTGGACAGTGTGATTCAAGCAATTTTTCGCTTTCCAGATTAATGCCGATTCCTTTTGTAAATAGTAGAGAAATCTCATATAAAAAGCCAATTGATATTGAGCTTTTTTTCGATAATGCATGTATGCTTATAGTAATAGGAGTAATTCAAATGGAATCGTTTGGACAGAATTAATGCTTAAATGCTCTTTTTAAAAATTCTTAATGTTACTTTTAACAAAAGATTTTAAACCCATTTTTAAAAACTTAACTTCTCCTTGTATATCATGTGGTCATTTTTGCAACAGTGAAATCGATGCCTAATGCGGCACTTATTTAAGCTCCATTTTATGGGGACTGGTAATAAAGGCGTTCCCATGAGCATGCTTTAGAATATTAACAATCTGGGACACTTTCAAAGTCACTTCTTAATAAGAGCAACATTGAAAAAAAGAAAGGTAAATGGACGTGAATCTTTCTACATGGATTGTATTTTGTATAACGTCCCTCTCGAGAATTCTTCACGCATATGGAGACGCCACCAATTGCATGCCGGTGGAGATCTGCAAACTTTCTTCTATACTCAGCACTCAGGGCCAATGAGCAGCGAGGGATCTTTTTCGCGCCAGTGCCTACTGTGACACAGGACCTCGGTCTATACGGTCTCATCCGAAGGGCCGGTCTCCACGTTCAAGACCACAGTGGGAATTCGAATCCGCGACGTAAGGATTGATCGATTCCTTATTTCGCGACTCTGTAGTAGTAGTAGTAGTATTTATTTCGTATCATGTCATCATACATAAACAAATACACATAATTATACATGATCTTATAAAAGATGGAAGTTGGTAATCAAGATTTTATAAATAAATAATTTAACATGACTAGATAGATACCAGGATAACCCATTAAAGCTCGAGAGCTTATTTCCAATGGGGTCCTATCTTAAATAACTTTAAAGAATAAATAACAATACATTGTAATGAGTATTCCATCATTAAAGCACTATAATACCTTTGGCACAATAATTTTAGCATACACATCTAAATTAGGTTTAAGTATGACAACATTGACATTATCAATAAAATATAAAATATCTTTATATCTTTATAAACTAGTACTGAAACATGTCACTTTCATGTTCTAAAATGCCTTTTTGTAAGAAGCTGTTGGCCATACCTTGAATAAAGAGATGAACAGTTTGTCAGCGCAATCCTCTCAAACTGCTGCACAGAATTTTGTCAAACTTTAGAGATATTTAGGACATAGTGTGTAGATGTGCATATTACCAGGAAATACCTATATCTTTATTTTTCTGGGAATATCCGCACTTTTCAAATTAGATTTTTGGGGATATCTTGAATATAGCGATGAACAGTTTATCAGCGCAACTCCTCATAAACCGCTGCACAGAATTTCAGCAAACTTTGCAGATATTTAGGACACAATGTGTGGATATGCAAATTACCGGAAAATTCCAATTCCTTTATTTTTTCCAGGATTTTCAGCACTTTGAGTTTCGGGGGAGCGTGGGGTATGTGAGCTTGCTCACTTTTTCTTTCATGATCTATGGGTGGATTCTTCTGTTAAAGCAAGTCTCCAGTTAGTCCAATTATCAGGCTATTTCTAGGCTTTTATACGAATTGAAAAGTCAGAACAAGTGCCTTACAGAATCTTGAATTTTCGCCGTCTCCGACGGGTGTGTCAAATACCAACCTGATAGTTTCTCAATAAAAAAATGCTTCTGAATCTCATTAAAATAGATGACAAAAATAATCACTCTCCATTAAAATTCGATACAGGTCTTGCAAGAATTTAATATGCGCAAAATGAAAACATACCCCAAAAGTCTACTAAAATGTTTTAATTGAACTGTTTATTTTATAAACAATCACAAATAAACGATGTTTGTTAGCAATAAAGTACTATTTTACTGCTAAGTATAGCACATTGTGGAAAACCAATACGAGGATTCTGCCCCAATTTGGAAGCGGCAAAATTCCAGCTTTCGTAATGACGCTGGCAAAGAAGATTTTCCGGCAGGTACATTATCAACATAGTTTACAAGTATCTAGTCTAAGGGTGTCTTTTTCTTGCACCTTTACATTCTCTTATAAAAAACAAACAAACAAACATAAGACTGTAAATGTTATGTTTCTTTTAAAGAAATATGTGTTGGAGGCAAGGACTTCAAAGAGCCAAAGCTTACGAAAATGGAATTTGATGTTATTTTGTTACATATGTAAAGTCCGGAAGCGCTATTCGGTAGAGAAAGATGGGGTGAGAGATTGTAGATTCCAGAGCACCAGAGGAATTCAAAATAAAATAAATTGTGGTGGATGAAGCGTAAACGATAGTGCAGTAACTGTGGTAAAACTGATTCGTTGAATTTTAACATCAACTTATAAGATTTATGTTTGAAATAATATTCGTATAATTATCAACTTGCTTTTGAAGATTGTGGAGGGTACGTATTTCAAATAAAAGAATCATGTCTTAATTTTAATTGTTAAATTTAGTGTAATTAAATCTAAAATAATTCAATTTTTTCGGGGGTACTGGCAGAATTCCCGATTGTTTTTCCCGAATGGGTCATTTGTCTTAAATAAAAAATACCCATTGCCGCATTAACTTAAGCATCATCAGCTTCTCAGAGAGGGATGAACACACTTTGGTAAGAATGCAGAATCCCGCTATGAATGCAGAATTCCCTGACAGACAAAACACAATGTAAGCAAAATCTGTACAGGTGCCTAATATTGAAGATTAACACACAAGATTTGGTTGGCTATTCAATTGAGTAAAGGCAAAGATGGAATAAATCCCAAATAACGTGATTATGTTTTTTGTAAGACAATTCTTACAGTGTAGTAAATATTTACCACTTTTGTTACAAGTAATGTGCATTTTATGCATTTTTCCTGCTACCAATACATACATGTATCTTTTGAATATGTTCAGTGCTTTAATACTGAATAACATCTTTCTTTTTCAAGTTTGTCTAGTTCAAGATTAACATAGTTTCCTTCGTTTTTAGATATGCGTAATCCTTGATAAGCACAGGCAGCTGTATCTTCTGGTTCATGTAAATCAAAGTTTATGTAGTTTTCTGGTTTATCTAAGTCATTTAACGTTTGATAGGTATGGGATTCATCTTTTGGTTGTTTCAATGTATCTGTGCTGGTTATATATATTTGTGAGTGCCTCCTCCTTTCTATCCAGGATCTGAAGATTCCTTTTCTAAAATATTTGATAAAATAACATGTAGTTATTTTCAGAAGTTGAAGAAAATTTATTGACGAAATCATGAAAAAGACAAAATCAATGAAACTAAATATACCGAGTCTTTGGAATAAAATCAAACACTGATGCAAAAAATACAAACTTATCCTACCGCAATAAAGTAATAGTCAATGCAATAAGTATGGTTACAAAGGCAATTGCACCGAGAACCCCGCCGACGATAGGTGGTTTTGCAGATTTACTGTTCACTTTTAGACGAAAAAAACCATCACCTGAATAAAAAAAAATATTTATCAAAATCAGATACAGTATGTGGCCTGAAAAATACTCTATTTATGCAGCAAAATAAAGTTAAATAAAGTTAAACATGTTCCTATAAATCTTATGGAAAATGTTTTTATTTCCTTACGTTGATCACATATGTCTTCATAATATGATTCTTTACATCCTTCCGTACAACTACCATTGAATCTATCACAAGTATCATTAGCACAGTAGGCACTGCAGGAATGAATACAATTTTCACCATGTCTATTCTGAGGGCATTCTAAAATTGTAATATTGTGTTTCCTTGAAATTTATTGAAACATGTCAGAGAATAATATTAGCACCTGCATGTCGAGTTAAGAAACAATCTTCATTCATTCCCAATTCATTGTTTGAAGCTTCTTAAAAAGATATTTTATGGCTTCCTAAAGTTTATTTGAATTATGAGAAACTTAAGCTTCCAATATTTGTTTTCTATGCAGAAAATCAAAGAAAGTGCACTGAGAATATGAAGATGCTGGCGTTTTACCTAAAATTAAGTAAATAAACGCCAAGAAATCCGTTTTTGGCATAAACAAACAATTCTTTACCTGAAATGCAATTTGGGGAACCTGTCCAACCACTTTTACACAGACAGGATCCATCGATATGATTACATTTTTCTATACAATTCTGAGAGCAAGTTTTAGAGCAGTTTGCACCGTAGAAACCTGTTGCACAAGCTATAAAAATACAAAATATCAGTCATTATAGAGCAAACGAGAAACACAGAGGTACTCTAAAGAAAAGTACACGAAGAACAAAATGTTTCTAAATTAATATAGATCAAATTTCTACATTACATTTAATGCACATATTCCCAAGATAACCATTCTGACAGCCATTAGGACAATGTCCATCTACATGGTTACAATGTTCGTCATTGGTACAGTGTCCACTACAAGGATGTTTACATGCTTCACCGAACCAGCCACTGTAACATGCTGTTAAAACAAACAATAAGAAAAAGTTCACTTAAAGGAAACCCTCAAAATGGTAACTTGTAAGTTTGAAATATGAGAAATCAAATTTAAAAAGTATATCCACCTTTATTACAAAAAATTCCGATGTATCCAGAAGTACACCCCGAGTCACAGTATCCTGTTTCCTTGTTACATGTGTTTCCATTTAAACAATGTCCGCTGCAGTTGGAAGCACAGTTTGGGCCATAGCGTCCATAAATGCATGCTGTATTTGAGAGTCAACAAAGATAGAATTACATGTAGCGATGAAAACTTTTGTCACTAATTCTAGAATAAATAATATTAACTTACATTCATTACACATTGGCGATGTCCATCCAGAAGCACAACCTTTATCACAGATTCCAGTCACGTGGTTACAAGTTAGATCATTCAAGCAATGTCCTGAACATCGATGTATGCAGTTCTTACCATATGATCCACTATCACACGCTATTAGTGCATGTATAAATATACATTTAAGGTTTTGAAAGGACATAGAAAATGAAGTCAACTACTGGAATTGTAAAAGTGACCTTACGTGTTTGACAGAACTGACCAGTCCATCCAGGCGAACATCCCATACATGTTCCATTTATTATATCACATTTATTGTCTTCACAATGTTCAGAACATTCCATGTTGCACAATTTACCATATGTTCCCTCTTTACAACCTAAAATATTGATATTCCATCATTAAAGCACTATTATACCTTTGGCACAATGATTTTAGCATACACATCTAAATTAGGTTTAAGTATGACAACATTGACATTATCAATAAAATATAAAATATCTTTATAAACTAGTACTGAAACATTTCACTTTCATGCTCTAAAATGCCTTTTTGTAAGATAAAACTCTTTACTTGTTTCTTAAAAGTACTCTTTCCTTTTGTGCACTTAATAGAGGCTGGTAAAAAATTCCAGTCCTTTATGCCATTATAATAAAAAGTGTCTGTTTGACATGTTTTCACATGAGGTATAAAAAAATCTTCAATAGTGGATGCTCTGGTGTTGCGTGAAGACACAGCTGATCTTGAGTAAAATTTTCTGATTAGTAAGATGGCGCATAGCCATAATAGCATGGTATATATTATAAACATGGTTTAATCCGGGTTGTGTTACCCGATCTTCTACATTCAACAAATTCAATGTACTAAGAACTATATAGTTTATGGTTTGCAAAGGGGATAGATCAAGTATAAATCTTACCATTTTGTTTTGGCATATTTGTAATTTCTTTTTAAGGCTCTTTGATAAACCTGCATATCATGCACAACTGGCATAATCTAAGTGACATTGTACAAGAGCAGAGCATAATAGCATTTTACTTCTTACATCTAAAAAACGAGCTTGTCTGTATAAAAAACGCAACCTATTGTTAACTTTTTTTCACAATGGACTCAATAATGAATTCGCCACTCAAAAATTGGTCAATAAAACTCCTAAGTATTTAACTTTTTCCATAGAATGAATTGTATGACCATTGCACTCAATGTGAAAATCTTGAACCTTTGTAAGTTTCTTTCTTGATCCAAATAAAATACATTCAGTTTTTTCCCAGGTGTAGTGATAAATTATTATCAACTAACAGTTTGAACATTGTTTTAAAACAATACTAAGTTTTTCTGACATAAAATCTACATTTGTATGTGAAAATAAAATTGCACTATCATCTGCATGATCAGAATATTTCCAGAAGGGTGGACAACACAACTACAATGTAATTGCCATGCTTAAAAAGTTTTAGAATTTTAGAATATTTTTCGAGAGAAAAAAATTAACAACCTACCTAATCAATACTTAAACAAATAAATTTATTTCGGGGAGGGGACGGGGTTCTATAATAAGATCTTTCAACAAATCTTTCCACAAATTTCTTCATAAACGGGCAAAACATATCAGTTACAGACGGGATTCATGTTTCGGGGGAAGGAGGGGGGGGGGGGGGGTGGTCCGCTACCTTTTCATAAGAAAATCTTATTGGGGGAGGTCCTCTGACAGCTCTAGATCTCCTCCTAATTTTTTTCGGATATTACCTTTCATATTAATTTAAACATTTTTATTGTTTCAGAAGTGTTGATGATTGAGTATATTCCTATTATACTTAGCATTGCTGAATACCGAGATTTTTTTTCATGTAAAATTCATTTATATTGTATCCATGGTTACCACCTATTTACATAAATCTTCTAAAAAAAATTCTTTGAAACATTTATGGCAGAAAAATGCATTTTAAGTAATGTTTAAAATAACGTAGTGACTGTATTCATGTTTGTTAAGGTTCATTGTAGTACATGATAAATTTCCCTTGATATTGTAAATGCAGAATAAATGTCCCAAATTTATACACATACCGCAAGAAAATAACGATATAACATCTATAATATTTAGCTGTTTTACATTCGCTAAGAAACTATGTCGTTTCATTCTATGGTGGCCTATGCGGGTTAAAAAATGGAATGTTTCTGAAACATCATAGAACATGTAGAAATTATTTGATTCTAAACTACAGAATTGGGTTCATAAGAACAAAGTTAGATAGACACAATAATGATTATACACTTTTTTAACAATGGTATAACCAGTGATTATAATCTATTTTTTCTTCTAAAATAATTTTTTCAGGTAAGTCTTGTTGTCACAAGAATCACAAATGAAGAACTTTAGAAGAGAGAAGGGTTTTAGAACCACTAAAAATCAGATGGAGAAAACCATGCAAATCAGATTGAGAAAGTTGGACTGGATTTGACTAATCCCAGGGAAGCCACAAATCAGAACCCAATCCGGAACCCGCAGGGCAAGAGAAAGCTAAGAGACGACATCTAACAAACTATTATGAAGGTTTATGTGTTAATTGATTACTTTTTGTTCATAAAAAGCTTTTCTTAATAAGATTGTAATTATTACCTGAAATTATCACACTAATTTTGAATATTTGGTGAATAAAAACACATACATTTCAGGCCTACATGCCTTGATTTATTTTTATTAAATGCTGAAAAGAAATAGGGGGTGGTGATATAAAAAATATCAAAACTTTCTTATATGTGCACTAACCCCTACTTTTCATGCTATGAAAAGGAGCTACCTAAAGAAAGTGTGCAACAATTTTCTTAAAAAGTTTAATCGTAGAAACATGTTTTTCTTTGTTTTTTCGAGCAATTTTATAGGGAAAAATTTTCCTAATTTTGACACTCGTGAACAGCATTTTTGGGCACAATTTATTTAATTGGTTTTTATTTGCTCATATTTTGCTTTAATAATCAACTTTGCAATACTTTCAAGTAAATCTAAGCAAAATTAAGTTTAAATTTGATTGTAGTTATAAGTTTATGGCGTATTTTATGGTCTAATAGCATTTTTAATGAAATTTCCCATGCTCTATTCTGGCCATTGTTAGAAGGGTTGAATCTCTCTCTTGGATGAACATTAATATATACTTTTCTTGTCTTTAAATTATTCCTTGGATATTACAGTTTCAGAAAAATACAAGCATGTGGAAAGTTTAATGCACGTTTTTTTCGGATATGAGAAGAATACATCCATAAAACAGGAAAATTTGACAACCAAGAGGCGATCGTCAACGACATGTATCTTCTTACGAAGCGATCGCACAACATGGAAATAGCGATCGTATAACACACGAAATAAGAATAGCATAAATCAGAGAAACTTCTTGTCAAGAAGTTTATTTTATATACAATAAATATTCTACATTTAAATCAGGCAGTCAGTCATTGTTATATACCTATTTAGCTCTTCTGAGCCAAAGGATCAAAGAGCTAATGCTATGGCCATTTGTGCGGTGTGCGTCGTGCGGTGTGCTTAACTTTTTAGAATATGGGCCATAACTCAAAAACCCCTTGGCCAATCATTGTCAAATTTGTCACAGGGTATCATTGTCCCAAGGGCTACTATTTGTACTAAAACTAGGGGTGGGTCCCTAAAACAAGGGGAGATAATCAGGAAAATAAAATCAAAAATACTGGTTGCTAAAATATCTTCTTTTCCAGAACCACCAGGCAGATTTTCACCAAACTTACATACAAGGGTCGGCATATTTTGAAGATTGAAAATTGTTCAAAATATGACCCTGGGGCAAAGGGCGTGGTCTCAAGGTCACTTCAAAGTTGACCAAAATACACTTCATAAAAACGTTGATATTTTGTTTACTATAAAGACTAGGATCATCAAATCTTGTAAATTGATGCATCTCAGGACTTCACATCATGTTAACACAAAAGTAGGTCACGGTGACCTACTTATTTTTTAAATGTTACGGGCTTTTGTTTTCAAATTGATTTGAGGCATATTTTGGATACTCTAAGGCCTACGATCATAAAACTTTGTCAGTTGGTGCATCTTGGGTCCACAAACAACTTCAATTTAAAAGTAAGTCATCATGACCTACTTTTTGAACTTGACGGCTAATCTTTTATAAAACATTTAATCCCAATATTTCACACACCAAGAGCTTTAAAATCACCAAATCTTGTAAGTTGATGCATCTTGGGTATTTCTATCTCCTTTAAAGGAAGACCTCCATATAAAGATATACAAAAATGATCAAATTTTAAAACTAAAATCTATGATTTTGTCTTTGCCAAATGATAGTTGACAGCTTAAGATACCGTTTTTAAAAAAAATAAGTAAAATCTGATGGTTAATTTGTGGTTAATTTGTTGACCCCCAGCCTCCTTAAAACATATTTATGAAAAAGAAGGTCACTGTGACCTACTTTTTGATCTTTGCAGGCATTTGTTTTCAAATTGTTTAAAAGGCATATTTTGAATACTATTAGACCTATGATCATCAAATTTTGTCATGTGATGCATCTTTGGTCTTCAGAAAATGTCTACAATAAAGTACTGTAGATCACTAAATTTTCGCGACACATTATTTTCGCGCGATAGTCATTGACTCTTGATAAGCGAGACAAAATTTTTACGAATTGTCGTTATTGCTCTATATAATCTTAAGGAATACTATTATACGCGAGAATTAAATTTTCGCGAGCACACTGTCTCGCGTAATTACGCGAAAATAAAGTTCTCGCGAATAAAAAGTGATTTACAGTAGGTCACAGTGACCTACTTTTGACATTTTATGGCTAGATTGAAGTATATCAGGTACTAATTAGCTTAGAATCATCAATCTTTGTCAGTTGATGCATCTTGGGTTTTCGGAGATTGACGACCAAAAAGTAGGCAACGGTGGCCTACTTTTGACATTTTATGGCTAGATTTTAGTATCTCAGGTACTTATTGGTTTAGAAGCATAAAAATTTGTCAATTGATGCATCTTGGGTTTTTGGAGCATGTCAACCTAAAAAATGTCACGGTGACCTACTTTTGAATATCTCAGATACTTATTGGCTTAGAATCATTAAACTTTGTCAGTTGATGTATTTTTGGTTTTCAGAGATCATTGACAGAAAAGTAGGTCACGGTGACCTATTTTTGACATTTTACGGCTATATTTAGACATCTCAGGTACTGATTGGCTTAGAATCATCAAACTTTGTTAGTTGATGCATCTTGGGTTTTCGGAAATTCATTATAAAAAGTAGGTCACAGTGACCTACTGCTCCGGAGCTATGATGGGAATATACATTCCATCAATCGCTCGGGCCTCATTACCGTTAATCTCTTGATGACTTTCTTCTATATTTTTCTGTTTTTAATTCAGGCAAGCTACTCATATATAAGTTAATGTTACAGGAATTTCAATAAACTAGTGAAAAAAGCATTCGTAAGTAACCTCCTTGGCACCTGGTCTCATCATGAATGTCCAGGGGTTCGTGTATATTTCCTTTTAATATATTTGTATTGTTCAAAGATTTTTGAGATCGATCACTGTTAGATTTTTTCACCCTTTTCATTCTACTGCAAAAAAAATAATTATTATATAATATTCAAGCAAATATTTTATAATGGCCTCCCACACTTGATTTACTGTAGATTTCCCAAGAGCAAAAATATTTTTAAGTTGTTTTATTTCTGCCGAAGACGTCAATTAGTAGATGGCAAGTCAACTTTTTCTTTACACAATTTCTTCTACAATCTTCGCGACAGAAGCCAAAACATTTTCCAACAATAATGCAATATGAGCTGTATTTTTCAGAAAATTATTTTGCTATTAAAATGTGTTATTATGATTTATTTGTATATAATTTAAACCCTTATGATTAAACCAAATTAAAATTTTTTAATTGTTTCAGAAGAAATGTTTTTGTACAATCGAAATTATAGCATTACATAAGAAATCAATTATGCACAGGTCGACAATAATGTCATTTTGCTTCAATTAAAGCTTATATAAAGTTCCTTCATTGCAAATATGAACAACTGTAGTTTATAAATGTTCTATTTTTCTATCATTGAAAAAGTTGGTTACAAATTTGCAACAAAATTTTCTCATGTCAATTTTGCAGCTCATATTGATAATTTTGATAATTTTCCTTCTTCGTGTGTAAATTCTTATAGCATTCTTTCTCCTTAAAGTCATTACTTAACTTGTACCAAGAAATCAGTGGAACGGAACACCCCCCTCCCCCAGTTTGTTTGAGGAAGAATTAAAAGTTAGTCTTATATCCAAACAGTAAGGAAATACCTTTTCTCTATAAAAAAAATCTCAATTCTGAATCTGTTCATCTCCTTGGTTTATATGAAAATGTGAGGACATACTTAACAGCACATTAATCTCGTCTGAACACATAGCAAATTAACTTTTACTTACGAGTGTAGATTTACATATATGTAAATTTGCATACGTAAGTAAATTTTCGTCGTATGAATGGGTTATAAGTGTGTTAACTTGTCAGGAGAAATAGTATTTTGAGCCTTCATTGGTACGAACAAAAAGTACACTAAACGTTTACTTGTCAGGTGAACCAAATTTTAATGTTTATTGTCAGGTCACAGTACATAGTTTTCATTATAATTACGAGTAAAGAATACTTTAAGTTTAGAGTTAACCTGTCCAAGGAATGTATCATTCGGATGATCAGGCTTGTCGGCAAATGAGTACAGAACAAGTTGTATGCAGATGATTGTAAAGTAAAAATAATAGATGATACTGGTGACACAACTCGGCTGTAATAAAAACATAGGATTAATACACATAAAGCGTTTTATTACTCTATGTGATATTGTCCTGTAGTTCCATAGGACTTATACATATAAAGGTAAATACACTAATAAAATCATACTCGCATACTTGATATAATCACATTTTATATAATAAACAGTTGATAATTAGCTTTAAGAATACGCTATCAAAGATGTTACCAAATATTTGTAAGCAGGCAGGTATAAGAAACGTCTACAAGAACCATTCGTTAGGGGCAACAAACATAACCGTTTTGGATGTGAACAATTTCTCAAGTCGTGACATAATGTCTGTCTCTGGCCATAGATCAGAATCTTCTCTAAAAAGCTACACAGGAAAAGTTAGCACTAAGCGCAAACATGAGATGAATCAAGCTCTCTCGGTCGCATTGGTCGAGACGTCAGAAACCAAAATTGTTGAATGCATCACAACCTGTGATGGAATATAAGACCTCTCACCAGATCAAGTGGAAGCTCTATTCGACAACTCATTTCAAAACGAAAAAGAAAAGGAAAATGTGTCTTTATCTGAAAATGTTTCAAGCTGTTCTCAAGTTCCTATTTCATTGGAAAGATTTGCACCATATGTCACTGGTTGTGTTGTCAATATCAACACTAATAGCAAATGATTATTGAAATAATTAAGCAGATGTTAAGTGTTTTAATTGTTTGTTACAGTTTATTACATTCAATAAATTGTTAAAAAATATATTCTTTATTTCTTTTTAGATTCTTTAGGATAATAAAACTATTATGAACTGTTTAGAAGGGAGACATCACCAATTATCAGGTCTGAGTAGGGTTGTCAAGCGCAAGCGCCCGAGGGTGACAACTCTACTCAGACCTGATAATTGGTGATGTCTCCCTTCTAAACAATCCATAATTGTATATTATAACATTACTCTGTATGACATTGCCCTGTATCATAACATTACTGTGTATGATATCGCCCTGTGTTATATCATTACCCTGTATGATATTGCTGACTGCAGTGGAACAGTGCTGCAGCCTAGAAGTAGAATCCAGAACGTAATCAAAATCCCGGAAGAGATCACGTGATTCTTACGTAGTGTCTGGGTGATTACAGCTAAATATACCTACAACAAAGGAATTCAAAGCTTAAGAGAACTATATTAAATATAATATTTTAATGCATAACAAATTCTGATGCATAAAATATCTCTGCAATAAAACATACGCCATAATGTACTTACAAATACGAATATTAGAGCACCGGCGCCTATGTAGTATTCTTCTGGAACTGAGGCTTGAGAATCGCAGTGGTATCCAAGTGTAGAAGATAAAACCACATTTGCGCATGTCAAGGAAGCCAAAACTATACATAAGAGCTGCAAGAATTTGTAAAATACTCATATAATTAAATATTTTAAGAACGAATGAAAGTAAAGGTTTAATGTATGCATATATCGACGTTCGCCTTATCGAACAATCCTTGAATAATACATGTATATAAATATTGCATGGAGTTTAGTGTAAACATTGAAAATGTTCACCCTAAGAAATGAAAGTTTCTTCAATTAAACAATACACTTGAACCTATAGGTATCTGAACCTTTCGATATGTCAAATACCATGGCTTATTTAAGTGATTTAGAAATACATTATTATTCCTTCAGTGTTGTTCCCTAACTGTCTAGCATCTTGTGGTATCTCGACATTATTTCTCGGTCCAATCGAGTTCAGATCGTTTGAAAAAACAGCGTATTTACTGCACATGCATCAATCTATCCAGGTACAAAATCAACGAATGGTCACTTGATATTCAAAACGTCCGACTGTGAAATATTGACGGGATGCAGAAACACAATTTATCTACACTTTCACATAAATGCAAACTATTCAAGTAAACAATACATTTTTCTTCTTTAGATCAATTATTGCTTTAATTTGTGGAACTAATGCACTGTGAAAATTTTGCGAAATACAAAAGAAAAAACTTAGAATAATTTCGCATTTTGGTGTGATTTTGTTGGTAAAAAATCTTCTATGGATGATGTATTATAAATAACCAATTAATAACATATCTTCTTAGAAGTTATACATGTAGATCTAGTTCATGGTCCATTGAGAAAAATGTAACTATTGCTCTCTCTCTCTTTCTCTCTCTTTCATTCTCTTTCCCTCTCTCATAATCAAAGTAAATTAATTATTTTTACTCACTGTTTTTACAATACTTCTGATCCCAAGAGGCAGAGGATCACCGACATAATTCTGACATAAGCTAGCTATCTGGAAAGGCGAACATAGAAGCAGAAATCCACATGGAATCCAGATCAATACTGTATTCTGGAAACAGTCCGGAAATCTTGGAGCCGACCCGGAAAACATATCATCATTCTGCAACAAAAAAAAAAAAAAAAAAAAAAAAAGATTATTTAATTGTCCTAGTTTTTACACCTTTTTATTTATTCGTTTTTTTAAGATGTTATGGTCATTATTTGAAATAAAATTTCTATAAATATAGCTAAATGCACATTTTACGCAGTTGTATTAAATGTTTTTCAACTTATAAATGTGCTACTCTCTCTCTCTCTCTCTCTCTCTCTCTCTTACACTAAATTTATTCTGTTCATTTTTGATCCGCCACCAAGTTCTCTCTCTCATATTACGGAAGGAACTTTTTACTCTTGATCCGCCACATTCTTTATTGCGTGGACCCAGAAGGCCACGCAGTAAATATATAAGCGAGGTTAAATTGGATGCTATGGGCAAATGTTAGGCTACGAATGCGCGAGAAAGCTAGAGTTCGCATTCGGCAAACCTCGGCTGATTCCGTCGCCTACATCAATTCGAATATTAGAATATGTCATTCATTGGTAAATCTTGCTTATAAATCTGCATATCGTATTGATATATTCATTGGCGGATCCGAATTTCACTCTTATACATATACTTTTATATACAAGCTAAACATTTTATATGGCACAAATATTTTTACAGTATTTACAGTACTTACAGTATATAGATAAATTATCAACCTGTACTAAAAACTTTATTCAAATACTAGTTTTAGCTTTTAAAAAAGATATAACAAGTCTTTACCACCATTAGTGGTGTGCATTAAGGCTTGCAAAGTAATTTGATATATAGCAATCCAAATACAGCTTGATAGAGGCCCGTGGCACCGAATTTCAATGTGGGGAGGGAGGGGGTGGTTTGAAAAAATCTGATTTTCCAATGATATATTTCTTCCGCATTAATCCAGAACAGAGGTCAAGTGCCAGCCGTTGTGGGTTACATGTATCAAAATAGCCTGATTTTTTTAAAAGGACAAAACTAAAGGCTAATCGGAGATAAAATTTTACAACTTTGCTATGAAAGTACTATTGATCAGTCAAAGAAGGCAGATCATTGTAGAGAATGCGAACAAACCAACATGAATATTTAAACATCAAAAAAAATTTCTTCAATTGAATTTCGGTTCAGAAACACATGCATATGGTCGTCGTATTGTAGTCCTTTTTTTAAAGGACAGCAACTTGTTACTTTTTTTTCTTACCCATAATGACGTTTTCTGACAGGAGTAATCCACTGATGCTTTTCTGTCGGTCATATCGTTTAGCATCATTAATCAAAAGACAGGAGGTCACCAGAGTATGAATTTCAGAGGTCACACAAGGGTCACAAACAAACAAAATGCATTTCTTCTTACGATGTATCCTGCCTACAGTAGCAATGTGAGCGGCGAATCCATTACAAAAATGGACATTTGTATATGCTAATTATAATCCATAAATAAGAAATCCATTTGTCAGGCTGCAAACTGTTACAGTAAAACTAATATTGTAGCATTTAACCAGTCACATAGAAAAAAATAATATAAAAGCATTTCATTTCACAAAATTGATCATTCCTTCTGGAGAACAATTTTGTCTGATGTATATATCATTTTTTTTATCTGCGTTAATAATGAAGATAGTGCACAGCTTGCATCCACCGATGCAATTACGATAATTGATTTATTACATTAATATATACCCGTTTATATGCGCATTTTGCTTACCTTGTCTTAAAGGTACTTGGACAAAGATTTGAAGTTAATATTTATCTATAATATTACGACCAATATTATATTTTTTTTGATAGCATTTAACACAAAAATTAAGTAAAAATCTTATTTCATTTAAAAGTTATTAAAACTTTTCCTAAGTATTAAGAATAGAATTAAAATTTGTGAAAGTGCAAGGATGGGTCGATCAAGCAAACCCGCCAAAAAATTTGAAGTTTTAAGAGTCATTCTCTGTAAAAACCAAAGAATCCAACGGGCCGTTAAAAGGAATGTCTCCGATATACGTATTTTTCTTTGTATTTAGAGTGTACTCAGGTGTCTAACTGAGAAATGTGCGTTCCATAAAAAATGAAATTTAGAAATTTTATCTGGTAAATAAGACGACACATTAAGATATACGACGCCCTGCCCTGTATGGTTACGTGTGTATATAAAGTACTTGAAACATTTAAATTAAAGTAGTGTGTTACGTTATGTCCAGTGTCAAATAGTAAATAAATCGACATATCCGTTCATAGATACACACGTAAAATGTCTAATCAAGAGGAAGTAAGAGTAATTAACTCTTCTTATAGATAACTAGAGGCGGATCCAGATTTCAAGGGAGCGTTTCCGTTTTGCATGCATTTGATAATAAGATTTTGAACAATATGTGAAAAACGTGTTTTTATAACATTTATAGTCTGATTTCTGGTTAGGATTTACCGGGGTTATTCTTATTTTACCCATGTATCATGAACAGGAAGAAAATTATTAATTTAAAATGCATTAATATTTCTTGCAAAAATTGAATTTATTGAATATTTATATAATATTAATTATTACATTAAAAAAACATGATCAACACGTTTTGAACAGTGAAGAATTGTTAAAGCTGATAATTCAGAAATTGACACCGATTACCGATTATCAGTCATGATTAATTATATAGTATAAATTTCTATTTTGTTATAAAAGTAAAGATGGAAAAAATGTAAAAATTGCAATACAAATAATTTTCTGTTTTAATTTGTAAAATTAGGTTTTAAATTCTCTTTTATAGGTTCTCCTTTTACCTATCTATATGAACCAACTTTGGTATAGACTATACCAATTAAATATCTATCTTAGTCAAATTCCCGTTTTGCTAACATTTTTCTATGCCCGAAATTCAAATGTGTGCAAAAGGGGAACAAAACATATCAAGTGTCGGGGGAGGGTGTCCAAAGTACATCATTTATCCTGTAAAATAATTGCCATGTTCTTCAAAAATTTATTTTTCACAGTGAATTGCTTTTTATTGAACAATGTCATGCACGCTCATCAGAATAGGGTTCTAGTGTTGAACTCGACAACAACTTATCCCTATAATGGAAAGTATCTAACAAAATTCGACGTTATATATAATTCTGCTGTTTAATTATTGTTGTTAGAATTAGCTTTTGAATGTGCACATGAGGAATAGAATTCAAAAAAGTAACACTCTACCAAAAAAAATGGAACCCCACATAATGTGCCTCTTTCAGATTCCCTACCCAAACCCAGACACAAGCGGAAAGAGAATAGTGTAAATTTATTGGATTTGAGACAATTATAAAAAAAAACAATTAAGTTAAGTGAACTACATTGTGCTCATGATAGCGTTCACTGACCTTTAGTCCATTCGGGATGTGAAAGCGTAAGATTTTTAAGTAAGAATAAAGTATAAAGGACAATGTAAGCTATCAGGATGCCTATCTATCTTGGGAAGTCGATACAGGTACAGTAACGCAACATTGTAAGACTAACTTTAACACTATATCACCGTGTGAAATTCACTGTTTTACTTATAACAGTAATTCATATTGGACTTTAAATGTTATATACAAGTGTTTGTTTTAATGTGATATTTAATTTTCTTAAATTAATTAATTTCAAATGTTGCTAAGTTACTGATTGATCTTTAAATACTGGCGATACTTGTCGAACACCACAGGGGCAGAGTGTTTATGTTAAAGTATACTCACCGTCAATGAAAACGCAACACTCAAATTTTAGGGTGAAAATTATATACGGGATATAACTATGTGCCAAACAAGTTAGGACATCTTTTACTTTGCCAAATCAGTTATCTAATGGTAGAATGGTTTTCATTCCATTACCGAAAGTTGATTTTTTAGCCCTCTTATCAGATTTAAATAACCCCCCCTTCCGACCATTTCATCAAAATATGCGAGTCCGCCATGTACAACAAACATGTACGCAGTCCGATTTCTACCATACATTAGGTTTATCAATGTCTTAATCTGTGCGAAATAAATATTCTTGGGCATTTTTAATTGTCTGTTGTTCAGATACTGCGGTCGAATTTTCTCTAACTTCTCGTAGTGTAGTAACTCTTGGACTGCCGGTCATGAAACTGTTATTTATGCTATTGAAAAACATGAGCCTGATGAGTCGTTAAATAGTGTACATTTGCATCTGCAGCTCTTTTTTTTTCTTTATTTTGAGAATCTCCAGCATTAGCAATGAAAATCAGTCATTTTGAGGAAATATGGCATCACATCCGGTAAAGAAAGAAGGATTTTTTTACCGGGATTTTAGTTAAATACTTATGATAAACAGCTACAAAACCTTGGAAACCCAAAATATTGTTAAAAATTTTACAAAAAATCAAAAAAAAAATGTGTGAAGAGGGCTAAAAAGCAACTTCCGGTAGAGGAAAGAAATTCATTCAATCGTTAAATAACTTATTTGGTAAAGTAAAAGATGTCCTACATGTAACTTGTTTGGCACATAGTTATATCCCGTATATAAATTTTCACCCTAAAATTAGAGTGTTGCGTTTTCATTGACGTTGAGTAGACCCTTTTCTCCCATGTGTAAGCATTATTCAATTATTTTATTATATATCGATGTTCTTTATGTACATGCCAGCAAAGTATTTCATTGACTGTAACCTGTTTTAATTGTACTCATTGTCAACACCTGTCATTTTTAACTCATTGTCTACTTCCCCTTTAATACTGTTGTCAAATTTCTCTTAATGAGTTCGAAGGTCGAGTGTACTATGGTTTTCCATCATGTTCTACTTTAAACAGTTTGGAAGCTATATTGCTATCTTCAACTGATCACTAGTATTTGTTGTTCCATATCAATCATTTCCATCGTTGTGAATTGTTAATAAATTCGGAAACCATATTCCTCGTCACTTTTGACTTTTATATGTGTTCAGAAAGAGTCCTTGGAATACGGCTCTACTACTTACGGTCCACAAACTAGACTTCACTTCACGGTCAAAATTACACATTATTAGTTTATTCTATGACAACTGTATTAAATATGCTTCAAAGTATTTAAGTAATATTAAAACTACTTTTATTGATTTTACTTTCTTGATGTAATCAAAACATTCGTCTCATTATGTAAAATCATAATCCGTCCTTAGCTTTTTTGATACTTTTACTTCATTTCGAGAAAATAAAATGGTTCTTTTTATCATGAAAGAACTTCCAAGCCATTGAAAGTTTACCAGTGCCTCGGGGTAGACAGTCATGACTCCCATCATCTTTGTCGCTGACCACTATACCTTTATTTTTTATTTTATGGCTGATCGATCGGTTTTTTTTCCCCCAAAAGTAACAGTAGCTATTTCTTTTTTAGAAGAAGGTTATAGTAGCTAAAAGCTATAGATGAATTAAGATTATGCATAATAAGACGATTATAAAATATCCTTCATAGAAGTAAAATAATAAAAAGTAGTTTGTACTGCCTTCCATGTAACTTTTATTCAATGAAATTATAAAGACACGGATTACAGCAAGTTAACCACTTTATTGTCACAATAACAGTACACGTAGAGGCGCGGATCCTATAATTGGCGCGAGTGTGTTCCTGTTTACAAGAGGTGACGAGATCTAGTATAAGGGTGATGGATTGTTGTTGTTTGTTTGAGCGTTTGATTGGTAAAAAGCTAAAATAAAAAAATACAAATATACAAACACACGATATAAACAAACGTACTGCTAACTTACTACAAAGACAATGTTTGAATGAAATCTAGATCAAATTACATTGCTGACAAATTACATAACATAGCTTAACTCGCTAAAAGTACACATGCGTTTTTACAAATGTATTCAATGTCGCCTTACATTAGCCTCAAAACTGCAACTTTAAAACAATAAACAGATAGCTTATAAAACTTACATTGTGATCGGCCACAGTTTCTCTGAGTTTACAAACGTCTGGATAGTACGCCTAGCTGAGTTTTTTACAAGAATGAAATTTGTGGAAAACACAGATTATATAATAAAACCTACACAGCATAGTTTCTTAGTTAAAATAAATATTCAACTGCAGGCTCTCCCAGTTGAATAAACAAAATGCAACTGATTTTACCTTCAATATAAACAGCAGACGGGACTTTATGGTCAGTCAAGGAAATTCAAGCGTGAGAATATGCTTATAAAAACAACTGGAACAAGGAACTATGTATTTAGTCAATCAAGATTTGACATATTTGCTAATATACCTAAAATGCACAATCTGCGATTCTAAATAATACTATACAAAATGTAAGACATTACAAGGTATTATATGCTATAAAAATACATTGAGACATATTTTAGCATAAAACTCTTCTTATAAAAAAAACTGAGTAAATAAATATTCCTGGGAAATAATGATCTTGATTGTATCATCAAATTGGAAAATTAAATAAGTAGATTTTTCATTCTGATTAGTAAATTATTGTTTATATATTTCTTTATTTATTAATCAATAATTGTTAATTAATTATAATTTCAAAATCAATTAGTTTCTAGAGGAATCCTAGAAATTTAAAGTAAAAAGATTAAACATAAATCATTTCAAAATGAAATACAATTTGAATATCCGTTTATTGAGAAACAGGAACCAAAAATACTGTAAAATCACATATTTTTTAAATGTCAAATTTTCGCAGTTTGAGGAAAATATATTGGTTCATTGGATTTGATATGTGATTTTGCAGTACCGTAATGACTCTAAATAAGATATGTTAATTAACGAGGTTAGCAGCTTTAGCCATCTTGTAGAAGACTCCTGTTTTATCCTCCAGTAGTTTTTGAGGGGCTCCAAACTCGACAATTAATCCTTTGTCCATTACCATTATTCTGTAAAAATATAATATTAAAATTCATAATAAGACTGCCAATTAAGTATCCTCTAAACTTATAAATATAATACTAGTAATCCAATTACAGAGTTGAGTCTATGAGCTGGAGACAGTATCTCATCTATCATAATCCATTACAGAGTTGAGTCCATGTGCTATAGACAGTAACAGTACCCACCTATCGTAATCCATCACAGAGTTGAGTCCATGAACTATAGACAGTTACCAACCTATCATAGTTCATTACAGTGTTGAGTCTACTCAACACTAGTAATCCATCACGGTGTTGAGTCTATGAGCTTTAGACAGTTACTGACCTATCATAATCCATTACAGTGTTGAGTCTATAAGCTATAGACAGTAACTCACCTATCGTAATCCATCACAGTGTTGAGTCTATGAGCTCTAGACAGTAACTCACCTATCGTAATCTATCACAGTGTTGAGTCTATGAGCTATATACAGTTACCGACCTATCATAATCCATCACGGTGTTGAGTCTATGAGCTATAGACAGTTACCGACCTATCATAATCCATCACGGTGTTGAGTCTATGAGCTATAGACAGTAACTCACCTATCATAATCCATCACGGTGTTGAGTCTATGAGCCCTAGACAGTAACTCACCTATCGTAATCCATCACAGTGTTGAGTCTATGAGCTATAGACAGTACAGTACAGTCACTGAACTCTGATTTAATCGTCCTCTGGATCAGTTCGTCTGTCTCTACATCCACGGCTGCTGTAGCTTCGTCCAGAATCAGGATCTTTGTCTTGTGTAGTAGAGTTCTAGCCAGACAAATCAGCTGTCGCTGACCAACGCTACATAAGAGATACGAAATATACATGGATACAAAAGATATCATTCAAAATGTTTTTTTTTCTTACTATGGGGATACTTTTAAATATTCAGTGTATATTAATGACAAAATTGAATCTTGAATAATCCATTTTGATTGTTTTTAAAGATTGGGACAGGGATTTTTTTCATTTTGTTTGTATTCTGAATGCACGCATGCTTAGAAAAAAAAATATATTGCTCTTTTAATATGGATATTGAATATGTACTAGATGGAGCCTCACATGTGCTGATTAGAAGTATCGTATCTCTCTTATGATAACAGCTTGACAAATGTAATTTATCAAGAAGATCAACAGAATTAAATTGTGCATCATAACGCCAGTGAGAAATCTGAAATTCTCCTACTTTTACTTTCATTTTCAGATGTGTCCACAGACAGAGTCATTTTGTGGAAAACGAATCTGACATGCCACCTCGAGATTTTAACCAAGGAAAGACAACTTAATTTTCTTTGATTTGAGGGGTCGTTCACTACTGAACGAAAATAAAGGACATCGCTATGAGAATAAACGTTAACATTGTCTCCTATGGGAAAACAATTAGTGGACTGTCCACATAAATTTAAATTTTAAAATCATAAAAAACCCTGTTTCCGTCTTGAAAAAAAAATTGTTTACAACTAGACAACAATCAATGTCGAAAAGTTTCGTAAAGGTGAAATACTGAAACACTTTCAAAAACACAAAACATTGACTCTATCTGTTACTATATGTTTGATTTATTTACTTGCTAAAATTAAATAAAAAGAATTTTTTTTTACCTGAAATTATAATATGATGTTTCATATAATATTTTAATCCATACTGTTTACCTGACGTTCTCATATGAAGTTTTCACACAAAGATTTAATCGTCAGAAGTTTTCTCCTGAGCTCTCACTTGAGTTTCACTTTAGCTCTTATTTGAGCCCTCTCTTTTTCACCCGAGCTCTTACCTGAAGTTTTGGCCTCCTTCCCCACACTCGTAATCTAGCTGACCTACACAGCTAGTGACGAAGTCTTTCATATGAGCTCTCTCTATCGCCACCCAAAGATCCTGATCTGAAAATCTCTCTAGCGGATCCAAGTTAGAACGGATGGATCCAGAAAATATTACAGGATCCTGAAAAAATACAACGGGTTGAAAGATGTCAAGATGTTTTAGAACTTCAGGTCAACGTAGAAGCGGACTATAAAATGTAAATAAATATTTATTTTTCGACCTAAAGTATAGAAAGCAAAATAAACATTGTCAGTAATTATTCGATACTTTAGTCAAAGGTAATAGGAAAATGCAAAAATAAGTCAATTAAATATCGTAATATATTACATTAAAATAAAAATACCAATTGAAAGTAAATAAAGAATCACTAAGTGTTAGACCAAAAAAAGATCAAGAACAAAAAAATATTGATGCAATCACTCAATTCATTAGACTAAAGTAAAAATACTTCATAAACATAAATCAATCATAAATCACTACTATGGAGTAAAGTAAAGGGTGTAATAAAGAGTTGGTAGTTATGCTATAATTCATACTGTAATGATGCATGACTATAATTGCGTTTTGCTTAAAACCCAAATCAAAGTTATCCTGAATTCATTTTGAAGAAATCTCTTACCTGAGGTAGTATTGTTATTTTGGATCTGAGATCATGGAGACCAATAGAAGATATCGACACATCGTCAATGCAAATATCGCCACCTGCTGGTTCAATGAGGCGGAACAGCGCCTGCGTCATGGATGATTTCCCCGCTCCTGTTCTACCTACAACACCTATCTA
Source organism: Saccostrea glomerata (assembly GCA_003671525.1). NCBI lineage: Eukaryota > Metazoa > Mollusca > Bivalvia > Ostreida > Ostreidae > Saccostrea > Saccostrea glomerata. The sequence goes on from PRKT01000462.1 coordinate 298,881, forward strand.
GGTAAGAAAAAATTAAAATTTTGAATGTAACTAAAATATATATCCCTGAAACTTTGAAGGAAGAAAATGATTTTTAAATGTCGATTTTGCTTATTTTACATCACTTTGACAAGTAAGTCATATAACGAGAAATTATAAACAACCAACGTAGTTGTCGATGTATTTTTTTAGTTTTTGCAATATTTTACTTAAATATTCAAAATAAGCTTAACAATGGCATAGATAATGATTTTATTCTTTCTCTTTATAAAACTTTATCAACAGTCTTTTTGTAGCCGAATGAGAATGTTGCTAGACCTTTTCGCCCCCTTTAATGACACAGTCGAGTCCTCTCAGCACGAGGTCTAAACCCTCCCGGTACCGGGTGGTGTAGGACTTAAATTCCACTTCCCCCATTTCAGGCCAAGTAGGAGATGGACGATTCTTGGGTTCAATCCATTCAGCCTGCAAATATTACATTTTATGCAACTGTCAATGAAAATCATTATGTTTAAAGTGGATTTAATTAATTTTGCGAAGATGGAATGATTTTTATGGAAATTAATATGAATTTGGCATCTAACTGCATGTTTTCACAAAAATATATGAATTGGTTGTAACTATTACTTTGATATGTTTAAAATCACCTCTGGTTGGAGTCTCGTGAATTCCTCTACCCTTTCTGCTGACACGATATTCATCTCCATCTCGCTGACAGATTGGACGACCAGATTCAGGGATATTACAACCTATAATTAAATGAATTACATGCTGATCAGATTTAGTGATGTTAGAAAACTGTGATAGCTATGAAGATTACTATTTTGAACTTTACACCTTCAAATTCTTAACAATGTGTAAGGTATCAAAATCTGGGATACCTGGGTATTAAATTCTATATTTACTTTAAGGCTATTGCAAATATGCATTTAGACTTATTAATATTAGAATATTATCTCAAGCTATGAGAAATTTTAGTTAGTTCCCATTAATGGATGTTAGGAACTGTTTCAAGATTCAGGGACACTAGTATATGTATCTGCATTTGTCACAAAAATGCTCAGTTTCAACAATACCAGAACTCAATTCCAGAGGTACGTTAATTAAATCTTATTTCCATAGCTATTTATGTATATTAAAATTTTAATCTGTATGCAGATTGAGTTACTTTAAGACCTGTATTTGGATAAAAAAAGATATTCAAAGGAGGAACTAAAGCCATTCAGATCAATAAGTGGTAACTGAAAGTTCATGAAGGTCGCTGAATGCCACTTGAACCGAGTGCCATTGAAGATTTTACCGTATTATTACAAAATTTATTCGTATAATAATTTCCCTAAGTCAAATATTTGCTTGGAATATTCGAAACATTTTCTTTCAATAAAATCCTATACATGCAAAGTTCCATTCTTGAATATTTACAACTCAACTATCATTTTACGTAAATTCATATAAAAGTTAGCAATATATATAATGAGTGTGAAATACCAAAAATAGGTTTGTTAAATCTTAAATGTGTATGATTATGCAGCAGTATACCTTTATCACCTGCATACGGAGTGTATATATCTCAGTTGATTCGATACGCAAGAGCATGCTCTACGTATGAACAATTTCTAAAACGAGGTAAATTATTGACAAGCAAGTTGATGAAACAAGAATATCGTTTAAAGTCATCATTTCGTAAGTTCTATAGTCGATACGATGACCTTGTCAGCAAATACAATTTATCGTTGAGTCAAATGACGACAATTGTTAGACTAAGTCCGTTATTTATGCACTGAATTGACTACGGGTTTTTCCGTTATTTCACGATCAAGAGAATAAGCACACGGCGGGTGTGACCGGTCAGCAGGGTATACTCACTCCTCCATGGCACCCTGATCCCACCTCTGATGTTTCGGAGGTCCATGTTTGCTCTGCCCCTGTTTTGTATTGCTTTATGGACTTTGATATTGAATACTTTTCATTATCTCCATATCCTTCTATAAACCTGATATGAATCTAATTTATTCATGAATGAGTATTAAAGTTCTGTTGACCTGTAATAAGTATGCCATATACCTTTAATTAGTATGTTATACTTTTAATGAGTATATTATATACTTGACAAAAGTATGTTATGAACCTGTTATGAGTTTCTTATATACCTGTATTGAGTTTGTAATATAATCCAATGAATTACACGCAGCTCATGTTCACCCATATATAACAAAATTTGATAGTTATGAATATTAATATTTTAAATTTTTCAGCTTTAAGTGTTAACAATACGTTTGTACTGTAAACCAACTATTATTCGTGGTGATTTTATATCGCGATTTAGCCGGGTAAACTATTTTGTGAGGATAAGTTTTCGCAAACAAGCCTTATTTTGATCTGCTGTTAATAGAAACAGAGACTTTAAGAATCAGTTCGCGGAGAAAAATATCCGCAATGATGAGACCTCTCGCGAAACTCTCGAAAATCTATCGCACGCAAATAAAAGTTGGTTTACAGTAATCAAAATCTGGAATTGCATATGCACTTAGACTAATTCATATGAGAATATAATCTCAAGCTATGAGATAATTCAGTAAATTGGTCGGATAAATGAATGGAATATATGGTGAGGATAAGTGGTTATCATGTTACAGACTGTGTTAGGATTCAGGGAATCGAGAACCTTTATTCATGACATCAAATATTTCAGTCAGAAGGGGACTTTAACCGATATTTATAATCATGGATATCATAGCCAATGCCCAGACTGAACAATACCAGTCCTTAAACTCAGTTTCAGAGGTACACGTATTCCCACTTATTTTCATAGCCATGGATATTAGTAGTTCATTCTGTATGCATATTCAGTGATTTTGAGACCCTGTATTCAGATGAAATGATATTCAAAGGATGAACTAACGCCATTCATTTCAATAAATGGTCACTTAAAAGTCATGAAGGTCGCTGAATGCCAGATATCTGCGCTTCAGCTGATCTTTAAGTAGAAATTCAGTTTACTCCGTCGTTATAAATTCTATTTAGATTTTGTGGGGATGTTACATAAATACATTTTAAATATCTGTTATGAGTATGTTATATCTGGCATGAGTATGTTATATCTGTCATTAGTATGTTTTACCAGAAGTGAGTATGTTATTAACATTTACCTATAATGAGTATGTTATATACCTGTAATAAGTATATTATATACCTGTAAGAAATGATTATGTTATACCTGTAATTAGTATGTTTTACCTGTAATGAGTATGTTATATACCTGTAAAGAGTATGTTAGGGAGAGTCCTATCCCCGCCCCTGACAAAGTATCAGAAAGAACAGAAAACACAGCGGCTGCTAGCACCAGAAGATTTGCCAGGAATTCTAATCGAAGAGCTATCCACCTGTTGGAAATAAAACGATATATCTTTTACTTACAAGTAAGTAATAATCTATCTAAATTAGTTAGGTTTGTTAACAAATATTGTATAATGGTGAATGTTGATATATTAAAGAAATATACAAAATACATTTTTCTAATTAAACTACATCAATACTATTTCTCTTTTCCAAAACTCAGTTTCAGCAATTTTGATGACCTAATTGATTTGTTGAATTCTCCAGTATCGGCAAAATATCAAACTGTTGACTCATAAAATAAGAAATAAAGTATTTTTTTTAGTTTATAAGGATGTAAAACAAGTTGGTCACGTGATCAAATCTCGTGAAGCAAGAAGGATTGCATTTAAACTTATTTATAATTTACTTATTAATTTATAAAAAAAAAAATAGTTAGACACTGAAGGTTAAAATCCATAAGAGATTAACATTTTTTCAAAATTCCACGGTATAATTTGAATACATTGAACACGTCGTTCACTTATGACGTCACTATGAGATTACGTAAGTCGCTTATGACTAAACAATCAATTTATGGTCAGATGACGAACATGTTCAACCCAGATGTAAAGACATATTGTTCAAAAATGGTTATAAAAGGGCAAACATTTGCAAATGTAGATATAAGTTTAATGACGTTTAAAACGTTTTCTGCGAAGAAAGGATGTTCTAAAGATACGTACCACGACGCTGTATTTGCGGCGTGATAGAATGTTGTATTTGTGTCGACTCGGACCTGGGACTCGGTAATAAATCGGTCCACCGCTCGGTAAGCTCGGATACAGCTGGCACCGGTGATAGACTCATTAAAGTGGTTATATACGGGGGAGCGGGTCACGCCCTCCATCCTCTTCAGCTGCCTGGCGGTAGGGAGGTAGTATTTCTAAAATCAAGCAAAGAGAACAAATAAAAAATATACTTTACATATAATACAGTTAATCAAAACACTAACTCTGAAAATAAACTATCCATTTCAGATCCTCATTTTTTCAAAAATCTTTTGAATTTCACGTGATTGAAAATACAAATTTTAAAAGAGCTTTTGACTCTTCATCGTTTATTTATTATTATTAAGAAAAAAAAATTGTTTTCAATAAATTGAATTGAAACACATGTTAGAAAGCAAATTATGATTATAAAGTAGAAGTAAATTTATGAAAGGAGTTTCAAAACTTATAAAATTATGTCCCATAACAGATTGAAAAAATCACTAGGCATATACTTTAGTTATTCAGATCACTGACTGCGAAGGGAAACTGTTCCTTTGAGATGTTGATTTCATAATTTCGCCTGATTGACAAACACGAATGTTTACAACAGTCATTTACTCTTCGTCAGTTATTTATTTGAAAACAAAAATAACTATGTTCTCAACAAATTGAATTGGAACTCGAGACAGAGAACAAATTTAATTTTAATTATAAAGGAGAAGTAAATTTTATGAATTCACTTTCAAAATTTATAAAGTTATGTCCCTTTATGAAAGTCACTGATGCGCACTCTATCCTTTGTATCTAAGAATGGTCCCTTTTTACACTTTGATTGGAAATGTATAGGATATAAAAACCCAATGAACATAATCATATAAGCTTGACATATTGCTTTTGAAATTGCTTTCTAAGATTTTACGGATGTAACCGTAATTTTTGGTTGAATACATATAGATTTTGCAAAGCGAAATAACTTTTTAAATGTTTAAGTCCCTCACGTCTTACCAAAATTAAAATAAAGAAAATTCCCACGGGTATAATAACAATAAGAAAATCAGGCGTGTTAATTGATATCACCACCAAAATGGCTAACAACGTAGAGATCATCACAGCCCACAATATAAAGGTTCGAGGAAGGCGGTCATCTAATACGTCTATATCACTAGAAAAACGATTCATAATCCGACCCACAGGTGTCGTGTCAAAAAACGACATTGGTGATCGTAAAATACAAAATAACATGGAGGAATGCAGGGATCCGGAAGCAGTGATTAATCTTGTCAGTCCAAGGTAAGCAAACAAAAACAAGAAAATTCCTGAAAAAGAAACATCAATAAAATATCGTATCCCAATAATGTTAATAAAATAAATATTGTCTATCTTTTGCATTTTATGATTATATATATATGTATTTTAAATCAGTAGATATTAAATAATATTTATCTGACCTTGAAGAACTCCTAGGACGGTATAGACGGCGAGGTAGTAGTTCTTCCGATTCGAATATTTCTGCGTCGTAATCAGTGAATAATTTTTTATGATATCATCCTCTGTCCAAAATGTCAACCAAAAATTTCCATAGGCATTCAGTCCTTGAAAAAGTATTATACACAGCATTGATAGGACGGTACCGATCACACCCATAGCTTTTATATAGGAAAAAATCACGGAAAGTTTTACCTGGAAGAAAAAGATCTTGATTCGAGTTATCGAACGTTTTTGAAATACAGAATAGTTAAAATCATGAATTCTTTTTAAGAAACATTTTTTTCTGTTTACTTTGATATGAGATATTCAAATATTTAATGAATATAATACAAATATCAGTGACAAAAATATCATTTAAAAAAAAGATATTTTAGCAAATTTAAAAATTTGCAGGTCTATTGATCATTTCAGTACATACCGTCCCCTCCGCTGATTTTTCGTCCTGGATCAGTTTTCCATCTTCTGGTTCGGACTCTCCACCACTATCGTATGGTAGGATCCGCCCCTGTGATAACGATCTCTGGAGTATTTCAAGCGTATTCATTTTGTCCTCTCTGGACAAACGCCTTTCAGAGTTCAAACTCGAGAAGCGTCGCTGTGACTCGGCATTGTTCATTGACGTCATTAGATTGAGACTTTTTTCTACCATGGCATTTAATTGTGAAATTCCACGTTTGATTTCTGTTGGAATGGAAAATCGAGAATTTCTTTGCAAAGATGCTTTCCTAAAAAATACAAACGACAACACTTATTTTTCTTCATATGTAGTTATAGAGTCTTGTCTTGTAATTTCTATCCACGCACTTCCTTATGATGGATTTCAACCTGCATGGCCATAAGAACGGGGGAGGGATGGTATAATGCCCACCCAATAATTTTACCGATCAATAGTATACTATGAGAACATAACTTCCAAATATGTGAGCCCACTTAAAAAGGGCTAATGATCTTTCTTCTTGTTGTACAGTGATTGTAGGTAGTTGATAGTGCCCTCCTCTGAAAATATATGCCCCCCCCCCCAAACTTGTGCTTGAAAGTAACCAACAGGAAATTATTAAATATTAAAATGATATGAAAATTTGCAGATTAAATCAATATGTTTTGGAAGTAAACCCGGATTAATACCCTGATTGCCAAGTTGTAAATTAAAACTTTTTACGTCTAATTTAATTTGCCTTATCCAGTTTCCTTGGAAGTTAAGATTTATTGTTCTTGAGAAAAAAGAAAACCTAAGATATAGGTCCACCAAACAAGAAAAGTCTAAATTATATTTATTTATCCATTTTTCATCCATGTAAAAAATCCAAACTGTATGTCTGTATGTATGTTTGGATGTATGTATGTATGGATGTTTTCTCAGCTTACAGAAGTTAATCAATACATCAAAATTTGATTATACACTAGTAACCTGAGTATAGAGTTATTCTATTAGATACGATAGAGCATGCTCTACGTATGAACAATTTCTAAAACGAGGCAAACAAGTTGATGAAGCAGTCTTGTTTAAAGTCATCACTTTGTAAGTTCTATGGTCGAAACAATGACCTTGTCGACAAAAACAATTCAAATGCTGACTAACGTTTTCATACTAATTGTTAGTTTATTATTTTTACACTGAATTGACGACGATTATTTCTGTTATTTCCCGATCATGACAAGGATCACACGGCGGGTTTGACCGGTCGGCAGGAGATGTTTACTCCTCCATGGAATCTGATTTCACATCTAGTGTTTTGGAGGTCAGTATTTGCTGTTTTATATTGTTTTATGGACATTTCATCTTAAATACTGTTTGTTATTTCGATATGTTTCATTCGGATATAGATCTTAAATGTTTTAGGCTTTCTTAATTTGAATTCAAATATCTAAAACAAAAAAGCATCAATTAAAAGACGAACATCTGTTTTAAGTAAAAAAAAGTAAAGTAAGAAACATTAACAAATACTGTATACAGGGTTATTTTCGCCCCTTCATACTAGCAAACAATTTTGCCCCGTTTTAAATTCGCCCAGTCATAGTTTTGTTTAAGAAATTATGCTGAATTCTTTGAATTCGTTCCGTTTTAAATTCGCCTAATTGAGAGTAGGGCGAAAGGGGCGAAAATAAAACGGCGCGAAAATTTCCCTGTATACAGTACACTGAACTTAATGCATAATACCTGGTACTTCGCCGTCTAGAGCGATAAGAATCGTCATCAGACAAACCATAGTCCGACACACACTCAAGCTGTCCCCGCATCTCATCCCTTATCTTGGCAACTAAAAGAAAAAAAATGGGCCAACTTATGTCAGAAACAAATAGAGAAAATGGAATTAAAATACGTATAAAAATGGACCTCTTATATTTGTAATTAAAAGAGAAATCTGATAAAATGTAATACATGTGATATATAATCAAGAGAATCACAGGATGACTATTACTAAAACGATAAAAATACTATATTTTAGAACATAAAAAAATTAGTAAGAAGCCCACGCGCCACAATGCTCACATGAGCATACTGGCTAGTTAAAAACAAAAACCAGCTCAGTATTGGAAAGTTCACTTGTTAGTGGAGGGGGGTTTGAATTTCTATTACTTGAAACTAAATCAATAAAGCATACATGTATAACTTTGCAATACCTGATATAAGACTTTTAAATATTGTTTGCAACATAAAACTTAATCTGCCAATGTAACCCCTCACTAACCTCCATCCCCCTTGAGGATGCTTCTACATGAGTTTCATGTTTCCTGGCCCAATGTTTCTGGAGAAGATTTTTAAAAGATTTTCCTTTGTAAAACTTTGTAAAGCCTTTGTAGCCCCGCCCAACCCCGGGGGTCAAGATTATAACAAACTGGAATCTTTACTACCTGAGGATACTTCCACATGAGTTTCATGTTTCCTGGCCTTATGGTTCTCGAGAAGAAACTTTTAAAAGGATACCATTTATTTTTTATTAAATCAAAATTTTCTCCTTTTGTAAAAGGGCTCAACTCTTCTATTGATCAAATAAGAGTCTCCTTTTCAAGAGGAATACTTTGTAGCGAGTTTGTTTAAAATTGGCCCAGTGGTTTTTGAAATGAAAATGTGAAAAGTTTACGACAACGACGACAACAACAACGACGACAGACAACGGACAAAGTTTTAACAGAAAAGCTCAATTGAGCCTTCGGCTCAGGTGAGCTAAAAATGAAAATGTAGTGAAATAATTAGAAAGATTCTGACATATAACTAATTAATATCAATTAATTACACTTTCTTTCATTATAAATTATTTTTAAAAAATAATTTAAAAAAACCGGTAGATTATAAAATGAGAAAAAGCAGTTCAAAGAGCTACGGTAAAATGGAAAATTTTCGTACCATTATAATAATGTTCACAAACTTCAAATTGTAGAGGAAAAGATTAATGATGTTTACATATCATTCATTCATAAAAAGATAGTTGAAAATTGAAGTTCAGTGGAATTCATACAGATATGCGTTTATTAATTGAAAAAAAAAAAATGAAGGAGGAAATTGAATATTTGTCACATCAGAAAATAGTAACTTACATGTACATTGTAAGAATAAGATAACACTATGTCAACCAAAAAGTAAAGGTTTTCGTGATATGCAATACAGTTTCAAATTATACATGTTCCAGAATTCAGAGTATAATATAATGTGAAGAAGTTCAAACATCAGTCTAGCATCAATACCTATCTCATCATCACCTGAAAAGACAGACCAGTGTAGTAATAATGTTAAATTTAGTTTTGCATGTATTAGAAACTAATAAGAAAGGTTTTATTTTTTCTGGAATTCCTTTTGTGGATTATTGAACAATTTTTCTTTCCAGAAAATTGCAACTATGTTTTATTTTTTAAGCATACAATTTTTTTTAGCAAAAGTATCCACAAAATTAAATAGCAACTAAGAAATATTTTTAAACTATCATTAAATTAATAAAAATAGTGTCACATAGGAATTATCATCTTTCGGATTTTAATCAAAAATGATAAAAATTTAAATATCTTATCATTTTTTCATATCGGTGTTTCCTACTACCAGTTGAAAAAAACATAAATCATTTTTTTTAACAAATAGAGCCTCACCCAAACACAAGAATCCCAGACCCTGGGGCCATGAAATTCACATTTTTCAAAGAGATATTCTTGCTTATCATATATATAAAGTCCCTTTGTTAAAGACTTGTTTTTGTAGCATAACGTTTGCTTTAAAATCTCATAATATAAAATTTGGATCATTTTTACTTTTCTATGATTTTTAATTAATGTACTCGACAACTAATCTCCAACAGCATAAGACCTTTTATGGGACCCACGGATAGGTCAAACAATAAATCTTTGTGGAATCTTTTACAAATCCCTTACTATCAGAGTCTGTATCGTCTTCCTCATGAAGAAGGTAAGTTTCAAGGAACTCTGAGAACGTCCCTCTCTTCTGCATCAACTCTTCATACGTTCCTACTTCTGAGATGGTCCCTTCATCCATCACTACAATTAGGTCTACCTTCGGTAGCCAGTGTACCCCGTGCGTAACCAGAATACGAGTCTGTTATTTAAGAATATGAAAAAAATATTGATATAATTTGATTTTTGTACTTTCTGAATTAAAAAAAATTGAGTACACAAAAAGATCAAAGAAAGAGAACAAATTGCTAAAAGAACAATATTTTAAAAAATCCTTTTTTTTAAATTGAATTCTTATGATGATATGTTGCCTAATGTTCTTCATTCTACACGTAATTTTGTTATTGAATGTTGTTTAGCGTCCGTCTAGAAATTTTTTCACTTATGTGGAGATACCTTCTACATGTAGTTTACTAAGTATTCTAGCTATGGAAGAAATTCTAAAAGAAATGTTGTGTACTTATTGGCATCTCAAATTATTTATAACAAGAATATTTGTGTCAAAATAAATTCATATACAATGTCTCATGTGGTGACAAAGCAGCGACATTCTTCTTTAGGGATAAAGAGACCTACCACTGATATGATCATCCAATAAAATACATCAAAATATCTAATACTATACGACACCTTATTACGTAACAATCCCTCTGGACCAATGACCTCTTTGAAAAGAGATTTTCCAACATGGCTGTCTACAGCAGATAAAGGGTCATCCAAAAGATACACATCAGAGTTACTGTAGACTGCTCGAGCTAAACTTATTCTTTGCTTTTGGCCACCACTGACGTTGATACCCTTAAGATAAGTAGATAAAGAAAGAAGCATATAATGTATAGGAAAAAATGTAAGGAAAGAGAAATATACGAGAGGATATAAAAAAGTTCGTGGACTGATGAGATAAAATTAAAACTGCTTTAAGGTTTATCAATGAATTTTAAAGTATTTAGTTACCGTTAATTTTTCTATCTGTAGAATACACCACAGATCATGAGTTTTTTTTTTAAAAAATGAATTAGTAATGTTATTGTAAGCAATGGCATGTCCAGGCGGCGCAACTTCGAACATATAACTTTTTTTACGACTTAATTGTATGAATATTAAATGAAGACAGTAAATTATTATGTATGTTCAGGAAATAACTTGATAAGATTTATCCTTTAGTAATGTAATATTTCAAGAAAGAAAATACATATAACAATAAGATTTGCTCTAGTTTTACCCTTTCTCCAATCTCAGTGTTATCTCCAGCATTGAAAATAGCCAGATCCGGTAACAGTGCGCATGCTTGAATGATACGTTTGTATTTCTTCTCTGAAAATTTACTTCCAAACAAAATGTTTTCTTTCACAGTTCGGTTTTGGATCCATGCTTGTTGTGGAACGTAAGCGACCGACCCCTTTAAAAATAAGTGAAAGTTTATGTAATTACATTTAATTAAAACCCCTTTACTCAAAAATGAATTTGAAATTTTAATATATTGGCCTTCATTTCACTTTAGTTTTTTTTTTAACAAAAGAAAATAGATATAGTTTATAAAGGAACCTATCCAGTATTGTATAAAGTCCATGATTTAATTGACCATTTATTTCATTTTATTTATTTATCTATTTATTTTTGAAATATAAAAAAAACACACATTTTGGCAAATTAAACTTACAATACATATTTTTTTTAGTTTTAAGATATAATTCAAAGATATAATTTTTTTTACATATACATTAAGGTTTCCTCCTTTTTATCATAACAATTAATTAAATGCAGACAAACCTGTACATTAACATGACCATTAACCTTCTCCATCTCTCCCAACATGGCGGCTATAAGTGATGATTTTCCCGCCCCCACCTGTCCTACCACGGCCACAAGTTTACCCTCTCCGATTTCCAGATTAATTCTGTTTGAAGATGAAACACCATAATGTAAAATGAAACATATGGAGATAACGAACAGTATTCAAGATAAAAGTAGCTGAGCAAACACGGACCTCCAAAACATCAGAGGTGGGAACATGTGACATGGAGAAGTGAGCAACACTTGCCGACCTGTCACATCTGCTGTGTGCTCCTTGTTATGATCGAGAAATAAAGGAAAAATCCGTTGTCAATTCAGTGTATAAATGAGCGACCAACAAAAAACTATAAAAACGTTAGTCAGCATTTGATTCAATGATAAATTATATCTGCCATAGAACTTATGAAATATTTGACTTTCAACGAGACTATTGATATTCTTGTTTTATCAACTTGTTTATCAATAATTTACCTAGTTTTAGAATTTGTTCATACGTAGAGCATGCTCTAGCGCATAGAATCAAATCAGAAATATTAAGCAGGAGGTGAAGGTATATTGCTGCATAAGTAACGGAAGTTGACGATAGAAAAGTGAAAGTCATCACGTTTATCATAGAACTTTGTTGTTGGATTACCATTGCTGTCTTTTTCAAGGACAATATCCAATGATGAAACATATTTTATCTCTAGCTCACCAGGATATATCGTATCGACATAGGAATGGATATTTGTTACCAACTGACAGTACATCGTCGATATCTAAATGTCGAGTTCATGACAACAGCTAGTGTTTTCTTTTAACACGTATTAGATATTGCACAAATTCTGCTTCATATAAATACAAAAATAGGTCTGCTTATAACGGAGCGAAATTAGTTCCCATGGGGATTTAAATAGATTGTTGGAAGACCTGGTTTCCAAAAACCACTTAAATATTGTCAATCAGAAACTCAAGCATCTTTTGATGTCAACCTCAGATTACTTGTGTTTGCAACCATAATGTGCTTTAACAATATAATTTAGCAAGTGACCAATGACCAGTATCGTAAATTTACGAGTTCCATTTTTATTGAAAAAGCAGCTGTCAATGACATTAAGAAACCTAGACTTTAATTTATCGTGGGTATGGTTGTGCAAAATAAAAGTTGAAAAGTCGTAAGTTACTAAGTTGTGTATTTTGTATAAGTAAAACACCAACACCTCCTTCTTTTAAAAATCATTTTTCATTCCTCGGAGCATTATACATTGCTGGTACGATAAGGCTTCCCGGAGAATATTGCAGTGTACTCTGTGCACTTCTCTGAACTACAAATGTATGACGTCATAATTGAAAATGACGTCAAATCACTGCAAACTTGAGCTGTAATGAGGGGGAGAGTGTCATAAACCTTGCATCTTATTTCAATCAGCATATAAAGATGCAGAAATATAGTTTAAAATAAACATGTTTTAATCATTTTTTTAAATATAATATATCCGAAAAATAAAGATAAGTTTGTTTATTACTCTTGTGGAAAAGTTGGCGTGTTCAAAAACATACGAAAATATACGTTTGACATATACCCTTTTTAATACTCGCGGATAGAGGCAGAATTCATAATATGTCTATAAAAGAGCTGTAAGAGGAGTCTCCCCTGTAACTGAATCTTTCTTGTGAAAAATGCATGATAGTTTTGTTTTAAAACAAATGACGATATTGAGCGGAAAATACTCTTAAATCTGTCAGTAAGTTGAAGTTAATGTGAAATATTTTGTACCAGAGTAATAGTATAACTTTTCCCAAGCACAGTTTGGGTTCTCAAGGATGAAACGAGTTTTTTTTACATGACAAAAAGTTATAAATAATTGTGTTATAGGGCTGTGCCGAAGCGATTTATGTAAAACACTTCACAAAGGTAAAAGTGACCGTCACGTGATCAACGAGGTCATATGATATCTTAACAAATATTTTTTTTATAAAACCTAGGAAACTCTCCATATGAATTGGCCGTATTTAGGTACATGACTTAAAAATAAAACTGAAAATCGACCTTGCAATGCAGTGTTACGTTTCAAACGCATTTAAAGTTATGAGAAGCCTTAACAGTACTGCGATATACAGTACTGCGATCCAATTAAAGTAAACGTTATCTATAGAAATAGCATACTCTGCTTCTTACCTGTGTAAGGTCGTTTTTGGATTTCTTCGGTCCCAGGTAAAACATCCTTTTTCTATAGTTATAGCATATCCTGCAAAAGATAATCGTATTTATAATTTGCATATCATCCAATTTCTACTCAAAATCAGTATTAAAAAGCCAAGAATGTCATCCCTTCTTTCATAAAATGTAATCGATATTTAGAAAAATACATGGGAATTATAAAGCATTGTATTAAAACTTTATCCTTCAAAGTTACAGCACCAGTTTTTTTTTTCTTGGAAAAATATCCTTAACGCAATTGTTTAATAATACCTGTGTTTAAGGAGGTCGACACGTTTTTCGGGTTGAGGTCCTCTTTGCACAGAAATTCTTCTATTCTTTTTAAAGACACCAGCATCTGTATAGTGTGTGTGACATTTAAAATAATGACATGACACTAGAAATATGATATTGGCATTAGATATTATAATTATTATTATGGTATATAACTATATAAATATGAAAACTACCAAAATTATGATTTCAAAATAATTGGCTTTGCAGAAAACTTTAGTAAATTAAATCTTTTTTGTTTATTTCATCATCTGGCTAGGAGCAGATCGAATTATATATTTTATATGTTTCAATTTATTGCTTAATAGAATGTGTTAAGGTAGATCGATACTCTGATAAGAGAGATAACTCTTAATGACAGAAATGTTTATTATTCCTTTATATATTTGTCAAGTTTAAGTGCCTTTTTTATCAAATTTTGCCCCGCAAGCCATGCTATAATTGTTTGTATTTTGTTCAGCATATACATTTGCTTTGGAAAATCATAAATGTTAAAGAAAAATTTCATATGAGTGAGCAGGGGATTTATGAACCTTAAATGAAAAAAATATCATGAAAGTTACAAAAATACACTAATATCTTTTTTGACAGCAAGCATCGTGCATTAAATTGTAATAGAAATGGTGTGAAAGATATGGCGATAACTTCAGTTTTCAAGATCAAAAGTTCATTAAATAATACAAAAATAAGAGCGTAAAGAGAGTAAACACAGACATCCAAAACATCAGATGTGAGATCAGGTGCCATTAAGTTATTAGCATCCCCTGCTGACAGGTAATACCTGTATATATAATGGCCTAACAATAAGTATGAAACGTCAGGTATCTATAAATTAGTTTTTTTTATCCCTATTTATGCTTTAGCAAAACCACGACGTAAAAATTAATAATCGCAGCATTTCACAGAAGAGTATGTCTCAAACGTCAATCTGTAATCCATATTTAAAATAAAAAGCATTAAAGGCTTCAATGACGTCGAACAAAAATCAGTTTTGGAAAGTTTTCTTTTGTTTTGATATAATTTTGTGTTACTTTTGACGAAATGTCACAATTACACATCGAGTCCTTTGCCATGATCCGAATAGAATGAGATTTGGATTAACTAGACACCGTTGAAAGTAAACATGTACATCATATCCTTAGAATTTAAATAATCGTTTTAATCATTTGAAAAACATCGAAGGATTAAAAAAAATATAATAATATCCTAACTGAATATGCTGGCATTGCTTTAATGATTGCGCGTAGCTACGACCATGCCTCTACTACGTCTACGAGTAACGAGCGGGTGTTGTATACGGTATACTACGAAATGAGGGGGAAAATGCAGTAGAGAAACGTTATAAACTTCGATTTTTATTATCAAATTGGTTATAATTTTGAAATCCTGAATTGAAGACTGAAATTCAACGTTCTTAGTCTTCTGGTTTTCATATTAATGTAATATTATGTGACTGATATAACGACCTAAAAGGTTTAATCTTTTTAAATGTTTGTACTTCCGAACTGAAATTCCTGTCCCATTTCTTAAAAAAAATCATCCGCAACACTATAACGTTTTTCTCGTAAGCAAATAAATAAAGAATCAGTGGTTTTAGCCAGAATTAATCGTAGATATAATTGATGCAATTTTAGTGTCTATCATTCATTGTGTGCACATACTGAGATATTGATGCATTGCTCTTGCTATTTTCCTTTACGGATGCATCTACTGGCACATTTTGTCGCATAAAATTTTTAGATTGGATGACAGCTAGATGACCATGGAGCTCTGCTCGACGTCATAAAAATAAACTGGGATAAATACTTATTTCTATTTAATCAGGCAGCGAATGAAAATATATTGTTTAGACAGTTTAAATCAAATATTGAAACGAATTAAAACTCCAGAAGTGTTAACTACATGTATATGTTCAACAATCAATCATACTGCAAACCTTGTACCTGTATACCACGGTACCTGTATACCACTATACCTGTATACCACTGTACCTGTGTACCACTGTACCTGTATAACACTGTACCTGTGTACCACTGTACCTGTATACCACTGTACCTGTGTACTACTGTACCTGTATACAACTGTACCTGTAAAACACTGTACCTGTATAACACTGTACCTGTATACCACTGTACCTGTAAAACACTGTACCTGTATACCACTGTACCTGTGAAACACTGTACCTGTATACAACTGTACCTGTATACCACTGTACCTGTATACAACTGTACCTGTATAACACTGTACCTGTATACCACTGTACCTGTATACCACTGTACCTGTGTACCACTGTACCTGTATACCACTGTACCTGTAAAACACTGTACCTGTATACCACTGTACCTGTATACCACTGTACCTGTATAACACTGTACCTGTATACAACTGTACCTGTGAAACACTGTACCTGTATACAACTGTACCTGTATACCACTGTACCTGTATACAACTGTACCTGTATAACACTGTACCTGTATACCACTGTACCTGTATACAACTGTACCTGTATACCACTGTACCTGTGTACCACTGTACCTGTATTCAACTGTACCTGTATAACACTATACCTGTATACCACTGTACCTGTAAAACACTGTACCTGTATACCACTGTACCTATATACCACTGTACCTGTGTACAACTGTACCTGTATAACACTGTACCTGTATACCACTGTACCTGTAAAACACTGTACCTGTATACAACTGTACCTGTATACAACTGTACCTGTATAACACTGTACCTGTGTACAACTGTACCTGTAAAACACTGTACCTGTATAACACCGTACCTGTATACAACTGTACCTGTATACAACTGTACCTGTATACAACTGTACCTGTATAACACTGTACCTGTATAACACTGTACCTGTATAACACTGTACCTGTATAACATTGAACCTGTATAACACTGTACCTGTATAACATTGTACCTGTATAACACTGTACCTGTATAACACCGGTGATGACGAATGGAACAATTGTTATAATGAAGCGCATAGGGTTGATGATGGCGAGCGTAACAAACACTTTACTGGCATCAAGGTAATTTCCTGACATCGAGGTAAAAATCAGTAATACAAGATAGCTCATCTGAAAATGTAAGCAAAATTAACATCCATGCTTATTAAAGAAAACAACATTTATATAAAAAAAACAACTAAATAATCAAGAAATTTAATTGCTAATCCTCTGAAAAATATTGACTACTCGACGTATCTGTAACATTTTTTTATAAATTTTATATGATATTTTAAGGACTTATATATAATTTACTTAAAATACCATGGAAGGATACACTCCAATTCAGTAATTTCACTTCATTGTAAGTTTAATATAAAAGAGCTTTTTACAAGTTTAATTTATGAAATTGTGTTTCTTGATTTGCCAAATAAAGTAATGAGAAGAGATCTATGGAATATGTCCTTCTAATATGTGTTTTTTTTGCTTTAATTTGTATTATTATCCTTCAGAATTATACAGTCAATCTGATTGGTTTAGAGCAGGTCACGTGCAGGGAGACAACTCGTGATGTCTCCCTCACGCGCAGGGTGACAACTGTTATCTCCCTTCAGATGACAATGAAATAGCGTAAGCGAGCATGCAGGGTTACAACTGTGTTGGCGCCCTTTGAATGAAACTACAGTGATTTAAGCGAGATAACTCTTATTTATAAGTACAATTAGCCTAATAAATTTTATATGCGGGTTCGGTAAAAAATAAATTCTAACGATGACGTCAACATTGTCTGTTGACATATTTTGAAAGTATAGAATCAGAGCAGAGTAGAAGAAAATAAGAGGTGATATTTCTATTTTCTACTCTACGTAATTGATAATTATATATTCTTCAGGATAATAAAACTATTATGGACTGTTTAGAAGGGAGACATCACAATTATAAGGTCTGATAATTGGTGATGTCTCCCTTCTAAACAGTCCATAATTGTATATTATTTTCCATATTTCGATATAAAAGTATTTAAGATACATGTATAGACACAAAATAAATAACATTTATGTTAACTTACAATAAATGGACTATGCACAGAGAAAAGCGTTGAGAAAGCTGTGACTACGCAGACCTTCTTAAAGAAAACCATCTCACGCAAACGTATATCCAATATTTTCTTTGTAAAAGATGGCTCCCAAGTGTACATCTTCAAAACCTATTTAAGCAAGATCCAGTCATACATGTAAATATTTCGTTAAGAAGAATTGGTGCCGTGATCAGGATACAGAAAAAAATATCGGGTAGGTTAATTTTTCTCTTTTACTAAGAGAACTATAATATGCGATTTGAAACAAAAGTATTTTCATCTTTACTTCAACATAATGATAGATAATATGAATAAATCGTTTAAATGTCCAAAGTTTGCCCATCAATAATTTACAAATAATACAAATAAAGATTTTCTACATATTTTTGCTTCAATCTTTCCATCAAACACTATAGTTTATTTTTTAGCTTTACTAACCATGACCTGTAATTAGGTACTGTATAAGCAGGATTTAATTTTGGCATTATTCGCGAGCGTGTCGAGGTCTCTAGAATTGAATATTGCTTAAAATTAATTGTATTTGTAATGGCCTCTCTAGTGAGCTTTTGAATATAGGTAAAATTATTTCACGCTAAAATAAAAGTACCCCTTCTAAAGGCCAAATAGCTAAATTTGCGTCGCGCTAAAATTTCCACTTATACAGTATTTTTTATGTTTAATATAGCAGGGGCACGTTGTTTACATCGAATTTTCATCGACTTTCGGCAACTCCATTTTGCAAGATCATTTTGTATTTGAGCGGATTGATTTTTAAAGTTTAAGTATATACAATTAATGTACAGGGCTTTACTAGGCATTTACGTTCATGAAAGAAATTGAAACAGTCAAGTGATTTATTTTTTATCCTAGTAGAGTTTGTTAAAATCAAATGTACGTGAGTGGATTTAGACAATTAATGGAGGATCATATAAACTTTGTTTGGCGAGAATAAAAGGATTTTTTACACACTATCTGAACTCTGATGGTTCTTGATCCAGCAGCGATAATACTTACGTTAAACTTTGAGTTTCATCCTATTACGATTTTACTTTTATACTCAGAGTGAAATTTGATATGATAATTCAACTGTATTTGTTGTAGCACTCGAATTTTGCAAAATTATATACATGCTAAGAAATAAATTTTAATTGCTCTAATTATTTACATAAATGTATTAATTCATCTTTAAAATAAGGTTTCTTTAAATTGTGAAAAATGTATCCTGCATTATACTTTCTGTTTAAATGTCCATACAATGTATATATTTAATATATAAATAATTTGAAAATTTTTTATTAAATTATTTCAATCATAACTCGTAAGTTATGCAAGAAAAAAAACCAAAGCTAAGATCCACAAATTAAAATGTATTCTTCTATTTGGTCAGTCTCAGCACTAAAAAAGAGAGAGTTTTAAGGTGTAAGCTATAATCATTTAACATAAAACACATCAAACACATAGTAATGTATTCATACTAAAAGCACACTTGATATACACCCTGTCTTCTAATGTAAATTTATAATACAATGACCTACATAACTGTAATGGCAAAGCCGCGATTTTACAGAGAAGTATACAACTTTATTTAATCAATATCATGCAAATATTGAAGTCTCTTTCCTAAAAAAAATCTTTATAGAGTATCTTTACAGACTATGCTTGAAGATGATATTATATAACAATGTTCTAATTTAAAAGGGTAGCATTCTTATTTAAAAAGGAGCGGAACAGCAGTGTTATGAACTTCAAGATTCATTCTTTGTACCTCACTTTTAAAAGCTACACTCAGAGAGGCAATTTTTCTTTTTTTTTCTTTTTGACTATTCCTACAATTATGTCTATTAATCCTACTTTAATTCATTCGGATTATATGACGTGTGTTCGACAATTTTAAAATAACCAGGTTCATTGATTCTACAACTTTGAAAGCAAGCTTAATGAAGCAAACTTACCTTTATACCACTTAAGACCTCATTTAGTAGTTTTATCCGACTAGACTTAAGTGCTAGAATGATTCCTTGGTACTTCTGTTGAAGTTTTCCAAAAAGTACATTAAGCGCTGATATGATAATGATCACTGCAACGCTTCCCAGAGTTGCCACGCCCATTTGACTCCAAATAAGGTATAAACCAAGTACCATCATAAAGAAGAAGGAGAGGATCTGGTACTGGAACATGAAGGCGTCTTGTATTCGCTGACAGTCCACTGACATCAAATTGACAATGTCACCAATCGTGTAGTGACTTTTAGCAGCGTTACTCATTGTCAATGACTAGAAATATTGAAAAAATACATATTAAATCTTAAAAAGAAATAAAAATTATCTAAAAATAAAAAAATAAAAATAATATTGCATAACATCGCAGTTTAAAAAAAACAAGTTTTGATGCTTTTTAAAAGTTAAGTTACAAGAACAACAATATTTCTTAAAATATGTATATACCTTTTGGTATATCATTCCTACTAGTGCTACTCTCACTTTCATCCCTAGGGTCATCATATAGAATGCACCTCGACTGAAGAACAACGCCTCAAATGCCCCACAGATGAAGAACAAAATAGCTAGTCCCCAGCCATTCCACAGGGGCCAGGCCTGGTTTGTGTGTTTGTTCCCAAGGAATTCTATCATCAGTCTGCAAAAGAAAGCTGGTTTAATGTAGGTTTCACTGTGATAAATGACTATAATTCTTCATAACACTTTGAAAATTTGTTCCAAAAGGTATACTGAAATCATTTGCATTTTTTAAAATGTAAATAAAATTCATTACGAAAATCAATGAATGTAGAGCCACCTCTACGATGTATAAATCGATGATAAATGAACGGCCAACCACTCACTTAAGTATCAACGGTTGAAGCAAGGCCAAGAAGTCACATAAAATCTTATAGAAGGACGAAAGTAGCCACTGCTTCCAATGGGTTTTTACAACAACTTTAAGCAAAGAAGGCCTTGATTTGTGGAAATTCTCGGAGCTTTTTTTGTCGTCATCTATATCTGATTTTTGATTGAATATCAGAGATGTTAACTCATATGTGAAAGAACCATCATGGGATGATCTTTTCTGTTGCATTCTGAAAAAGAAAGTTCACTGATTAACATACAATAACACTCTAAATACTTTTTAATACTAGTATCCTAGATTTTCTACATATATTTACATTTTCGAAAGCCTATGTCCCATACATAACTACAAATAAAGAAATAAAATTTATTTATATCTTTATAAAGCATGTTCATCATTGAACAGAACTGCTTGCTCGTTCTGTTTGGTTAAGAAATAACTGATTCTTTATTTTAAAAAATCCTAATTTGTAACTTAATATAATGACGTGATGATCAGATCAAAAGTAATTGTCTGTTTTCATTTGTTCGTAAAGATGATCAAATGATTTGCTCATGCTTACACAAAATAATGGATAATTGCATCATAAATCCAAACGTAAATAACTAAATAGTAATTTCGTCACCACATCATGCTTACACAAAATAATGGATAATTGCATCATAAATCCAAACGTAAACTAGTGCTAATTGTAACGGGAACCGTTACAGATGTTCCCCAAACGCTCCCCAACTCCCTTTTGGTGCCATGTTCCCTGTAAGCCTAATTAAATAAGACAACATCTGTGCATTTTTTACTTTAACAACGTTTTACCAAAAGGATACCAATTATATTCAAATTTTAACATTGCATGCGTGCCCATGTGAATGCAGTGCATAAAGATCATATAATCTTGTCTACACTTTCTATATATTTAAATATACTTAATATTAAAGCATTTAGTCCAAAAGTATTAAAAAATCACTCATTCAAGTGTATTTTTAATTTCACTCATTCCAAATGCACGCACGTGCGTGCACGTACATGATGACCATACCTTCCTGTTAGAGGCCCTTATATCTATCTAAGTTCTAAATCCCATCCTGTTTGGTTGAAAACCAAGGGAAATATAGCCATTTCAAGTTTCAGCCAATCAGATTGCAGCACACGTGCATCCACGTGATTTCAAGAATTTTTTTCTAAATCATATTGTAGAATATCCTAATGCATGACTATGTTTTAAATTTCAAAGCATTTCATCAAAAATCAAAGGAGATATAGCCATTTAAAGTTTCAGCCAATCAGATTGCAGCACACGTGCATGCGCGTGATTTCTTGAATTTTTTTATATATCATATTGTAGGATGTCTTGATGCATGACTATGTTTTAAATTTCAAAGCATTTCATCAAAAATCAAGGGAGATATAGCCATTTAAAGTTTCAGCCAATCAGATTGCAGCACACGTGCATGCGCGTGATTTCTTGAATTTTTTTATATATCATATTGCAGGATGTCTTGATGCATGACTATGTTTTAAATTTCAAAGCGTTTCGTCAAAAAACAAAGGAGATATAGCCATTTAAAGTGTCAGCCAATCAGATTGCAGCGCACGTGCATGCGCGTTATTTCATGAAATTTTTTCCATATCATGTTGTAGGATACCCTAATTCATGACAATGTTAAAAATTCCAAAGCATTTCGTCGGAAAACAAAAGAGATATTGAGATTTCTATTTCAGCCAATCAGAGCAAGGCGCACGTGCATGCGCGTGAGTTCGTGCTAATTTGACAGTGTCATACTATTAACACTATTAATGTATCCTTATGTAATGAGTTTCAAAGCATTTCATCAAAAAATGTAAAAGATATAGCTATATTAAGTATATAAGTCAATTCACTCATTTCACGCGCATGCACGTGCAGGCGTATGCGCGCAAAATGACCTTCGTTCCGCACACCTACACTACACACCTATTAACCCTAAATAGGTTTTAGTTCAGTTGGGTGAACAGTTTCTGAGAACACTCGCGGACAAAAAAGTACCGGAGAACAAATAAGAAAAAAAATAATAATAACTAGTGCTAATTGTAACGGGGACCGTTACAGATGTTCCCCAAACGCTCCCCAACTCCTTTTTGGTGCCATATTCCCTGTAAGCTTCAATATATAAGACAAACTCTGTGCATTTTGACTTCAACAACGTTTTCTCAGAAGGATACCAATTATATTCAAATTTTACATTGCACCCGTGCGCATGTGAATGCATGTCCGTTATGATCATATCATCTTGTCTACACTATCTACATATTTTAATATGCAATATATTAAAGCATTCAGTCCAAAAGTATGAAAAATCACTCTTTCAAGTGTAATTTTCATTTCACTCGTTCCAAATGCACGCACGTGCGTGCACGTGCATGATGACCATACCTTTTTGTAGGAGTCCCTTACATCTATCTATATTCTAAATCCCATCCTGTTTGGTTGAAAAACAAGGGAGTTTTAGCCATTTCAAGTTTAAGCCAATCAGATTGCAGCACACGTGCATGCGCGTGTTTTCATGTTTTTTTTTCTATATCATATTGTAGGATATCCTAATGCATGACAATCTTTTAAATTTCAAAGCATTTCGTCAAAAAACAAAGTAGATGTAGCCATTTAAAGTTTCAGCCAATCAGATTGCAGCACGCGGGCATGCGCAAGCTTTCATGAAAATTCTTATATATCATGCTGTAGATCTTCATAATGTAGGTCTATGTTCAAAATTTCAAAGGATTATGACAAGAAACAAGAAAGATATTGAGAATTTAGTTTCAGCCAATCAGAGCGAAGCACACGTGCATGCGCGTGCGATCTTGCTATTTTGACCAAGTCATCTTGTGCATACTACTAATATATACTTATAAAATGAGTTTAAAAGCATTTCATCAATAATTTTAATAGTTACGTCTGTATCAATTATATTGGACTTTCTCGTGTTGCACGTGCGAGCTCTTGCAAGCACATGTGCATGCACATGCTTTCATGAAAAATCTTATATTACAGGCTGTAGATCTCCCTAATGTATGACTATGTTCAAAATTTCAAATGATTTTATCAAAAAACAAAAAAGATATTGAGACTTTAGTTTCAGCCAATCAGAGCGAAGCACACGTGTATGCGCGTGCGATCTTGCTTTTTTGACCATGGCATCTTGTGCATACTACTAATATATCCTTACATTATAACGCCTTCCAACTCCATTTTGTTGCCATATTCCCTGTAAGATTAATTAAATAAGACAAACTCTGAGCATTTTTGACTTTAACAACGTTTTCCCAGAAGGATATCAATTATATTCAAATTTAAGCATTGCACGCGTGCGCGTGTGAATGCATGTGCGTTATGACCATATCATCTTGTCTACACTATCTCTATATTTTAATATACTATATATGAAAGCATTCAGTCCAAAAGTATTAAAAATCACTCATTCAAGTGTATTTTTAATTCCACTCATTCCAAATGCAAGCACGTGCGTGCACGTGCATAATGGGCAAACCTTCTTGTAGGAGTCCCTTATTACTATCTATGTTCTAAATCCCATCCTGTTTGGTTGAAAAACAAGGGAGTTCTAATCATTTCAAGTTTCAGCCAATCAGATTGCAGCACACGTGCATGCGGGTGATTTCGTGATTTTTTTCTACATCATATTGTAGGATATCTTAATGCATGACTATGTTTTAAATTTCAAAGCATTTCGTCAAAAAACATAGGAGATATAGCCATTTAAAGTTTCAGCCAATCAGATTGCAGCACGCGCGCATGTCCATGCTTTCATGAAAATTTTTATATATCATGCTGTAGATCTTCATAATGTAGGACTATGTTCAAAATTTCAAAGGATTATGACAAAAAACAAGAAAGATATTAAGACTTTAGTTTCAGCCAATCAGAGTGAAGTGCACGTGCATGCGCGTGAGATCTTGCTATTTTGACCATGCCGTCTTGTCTATACTACTAATGTATCCTTACATTATGAGTTTCAAAAAAAAAATCATCAAGAAATAGAAATGTTACGGCTTCATCAATTATATTGGTTATTTCACATGTTGCACGTGCGCGCTCTTTCAAGCACACGTGCATGTACATGCTTTCATAAAAAAAAATTATATCATGCTGTAGATCTTCATAATGTGTGACTAATTTCAAAATTACAAAGGATTATGACTTGAAACAAGAAAGGTAGAAGTCCACGTAGTTTTTTTACTTTTCATGTATCATTTAGTCAAACGCTCAGGTGGCTTCATAAACCCCTATTCGCAAAATGGCGGAGTTGACAGAGACAGCCGCCATCTTGGGTTCGCTTCAGATTTTCAAAAATTAATATCCAGAGTTCTGATTAACCAAAATCCAAACAACGTATATAGTAAGCATTGATCAAAGGGTCTCTATTATCATTCCAAAAATAAATGAAAAATGTTGAAAAACAAAAAAGTTAGAAAAATACCAGTTTTTAAATTTGCATCTCGTAACGACCGGAAGTATTGACGACGCACGAAAAGGCGATTCTGCAAACCACAAAGTCATGATCTATCATCTCCAATAAGTCTCCAGTTCATATTCTCTACCATTTTTGATAAAAGTGCGCGACAAAATCGCATTTTAAAATCAGGAAATCGTCCATAACTTGGCACCGGAAGCGAATTTTCCAAAAACAATTATAGACTGCACAACTTCATGTAAAGGCGCATATTTTGTGAAAGTTTCGTGAAAAACCACTGAATAGTTTTCGAGAAATCGCGTGCACAAAATTTTGTCAAAAAAAGAATAATAATAATAAGAAACAATACAATCACTATAAGGTCTTCCGTGAAGACGGAAGACCTTAATAAGAAACCGAGTAAAAACAATATGTTCCCAAACTCCGTTTGGGGAACATAATAACTAAATAGTAATTTCGTCACCACATACATAATGCTTTTGACCTATAGGTAACTAATTCTATGTTTCAAATTTCTGTTAATGACGAAATCAAGCTTAAGGGACTCCAACCCTCAGCCAGGAAGGACAACTCTTTAATTTATAATTTAATTCAAAAAGTCTTTAAATGAAGGTTGAAAATTAAATCTTTCCATGCAACAAATTTCATTATATGCCTCTCAATGTGCTTCAAGGTTCTTTGAACTTCTCAAAAAGGTCTAAAAGTAGAAATTAAAAGTAGAATTTTTTATCCCGAAAAAGCATTTTTAGATATCAATGTTTATTAACATGATATGAAATTAGAAGTGATTTCTGGAGCTTTGCAAAGAACCTTGAAGCACATTAAGAGGCATATAATGAAAATTGTTGCATGAAAATATTTAATTTTCAAGCTTAATTTAAAGACTTGTTTAATCAAATTAAAAATGAAAGAGTTGTCCTTCCTGGCTGTGGGTCGGAGTCCCTTAACGTCAATATTTTTTATTGCTGTGCCAGCTACACGGGACAAACCTTGAGTCCTGTTTGTGAACTTCCTCCTTCCATTTTTGTTCTAGTTCTGGGACACATGTCTCTGATCGCAAGTAGTCCACCTGGTTCCAGAGGTCCTTAACTTCCAAAGTTTGTCTGTATGCTTTCTTTACAAGTCTTAACAAAAGAAATCAATTTTCTTGTATATAAAAACAGGTTAACAGAAGCTAAAAACCAATTAAAGAATTCATTTCTTTATAATAAAAACGAGACATCGTGAGAAATTATCCCTCTTTATACATGATTCACAAGATTATTCCAATGAAGTCATTACTTTTCATAAACACATATATTAAGTTGATCTTCATTTCTAGTTGTAGATGATGGTTGCTCTAAAGTCTTCAAAATTAATTTATGACGTCAATGAAAACATACCCATTAAACCACCAATAAAACCATCTGTTAAGGACAGATGCTGTCTCCTCTGGGGAATTTTCTTTCTGAAAATATAAGAAAAGTGTGTCATTAAAACATACCATTACAACACGTATGCCTAAGAATTGTCAATTTCTTTCTAGAATCTGTAGGATATACGCAGCTTAATGTTGATTGGATTATATATTTCTTGCTTATCGTTGATTGGATTATATATTTCTTGCTTATCGTTGATTGGGATATATGTTTTTTGTAAACTTCATCGTAACCCAGTAATTCAGAAGATTTTCAGAAAACGCAAAGGAACTACGAACAGACAAAAGCATTAGATTTAGCAATTAACAACATTATTGATATCAAGAAAATGTAAATTTTGATATCTTCCATTTCTTTATCCAATGAATGATGATGCATGTAGCAAGCTATACTGTGATTTCATTTTCTTTTTTGGTTTTGACGAAGATTAAGTGTAGTGACTGTGTCTTATTTACAGTGATAATTTAGTGTGTTAACCTGTCGGGGGAAAAATATTTAGCTTGTTAACCTGTCAGGGGAAAGTGTATTTAGTATGTTGATCTGTCCTTGTAAAGAATATTTGTTGTCCTAACCTGTCGGAGGAAAGAATATGTAGTTTTTATCTGCCAGGGAAGAGAGTATTAAGTGTTAATCTGCCAGGGGAAAGAGTATTTATTGTAAATCTGCAAGGGAAAAGAGTATTTAGTGTAAATCTGCAAGGGAAAAAAGTATTTAGTGTAAATCTGCAAGGCAAAAGAGTATTTATTGTAAATCTGCAAGGGAAAAGAGTATTTATTGTAAATCTGCCAGGGAAAAGAGTATTTATTGTAAATCTGCAAGGGAAAAGAGTATTTAGTGTAAATCTGCAAGGGAAAAAAGTATTTAGTGTAAATCTGCAAGGGAAAAGAGTATTTAGTGTAAATTTGCAAGGGAAAAGAGTATTTAGTGTAAATCTGCCAGGGAAAAGAGTATTTAGTGTTAATTTGTCAGGGAAAAGAGTATTTAGTGTAAATCTGCCAGGGAAAAGGGTATTTAGTGTAAATTTACCAGAGAAAAAGAGTATATAGTGTCAATCTGCCAGGGAAAAGAGTATTTAGTGTTAATCTTCCAGGGAAAAGAGTATTTACTGTTAATCTGCCAGGGAAGATAGTCTTTAGTGTTAATCTGTCAAGGAAAAGACTATTTAGTATTAATCTGCCAGGGAGAAGAGTATTTAGTGTTTATCTGTCAGGGAAAAGAGTATTTAGTGTTTATCTGCCAGGGAAAAGAGTATTTAGTGTTAATCTGCCAGGGAAAAGAGTATTTAGTGTGATTACCTGTCAGGAGATAGAGTAATATGTGTGTTAATCTGACAGGGAAAAGAGTATTAGTGTGTTAATCGGTCAGGCGAAGGAGTAGTTAGAGTGTTATCGGTATGACTAAATAGTACACTTAATGTTTACTTGTCAGCAGAACAAAAATTTAGAATGTTAATTTCTCAGGTCAGAGTACATATTGTTATTATCAGTACGAGTAAGGAATACTTCAACTTTAGAGTTTACCTGCCCAAGGAATGTATCACTCGGATGATCAGGCTTGTCAGCAAATGAATACAGTACAAGTTGTATGCAGATGAATGAAAAGTAGATATAGAAAATAATACTGGTGACACAACTCGGCTGTAATAGAAAGATAGGATTAATATTAATAAACATAAAGCATGAAATTACTATACAGGATATTGACCTGTAATTCAATAGGAATTATACAAATAAAGGTCATTATCAACAGTTTATTACATAAAATATGATGCTATAGATTGAGATTACATTATTGTAGGATATTGCTCTGTATTATTTTTTATCTACACTTGCTGCTTGACTGTATCATTCTGAATAGTATTGCTCTATGTAATATCAATCTCTGTAATAATATAATTATGATATTGCCCTGTTTTGCAACATTACATTATATAATAATGAACTAAATAATATCATTATCCTATATAATATTGCCTTGCATTATAATCTATCTTCGTATGATATTACATGTAACAGTTTCATAATATGCAACTCTGTATAATATTGTCCTGTATACTAACATTACTCTGCCTAATATTGCCCTGTATCATAAAACTACCCTGCTTGATATTGCCCAGTGAAATAAGGTTTCTTTGTAAAATATGGACCTGTTTCATAATATCATTTTGTATGATATTTCCCTGCATAATAAAATTATTTGTGTATTATAATATAACTCTATATGATTTTGCCCTGTATCATAACATTACTGTGTATGATATTGCCCCGTGTTATACCATTACCCTGTATGATATTGCCCTGTATCATAACATTACTCTATATGATTTTGCCCTGTATCATAACATTACTCTGTATGATATCGCCCTGTGTTATATCATTACCCTGTATGATATTGCTGACTGCAATGAAACAGTGCTACAGCCTAGAAGTAGAATCCAGAACGTGATCAAAATCCCGGAAGAGATCACGTGATTTTTACGTAGCGCCTGCGTGATTACAGCTAAATATATCTATAACAAAAGAATTCAAATTTTAAGAGAATAATATCTGATCTTTTTTTAATGATTTTTATGCATATTAAATATCTATTAGTAAAATCTCTCTACAGTAAGACAAATGTTTTACTTACGAACACAAATATTAGAGCACCGGCGCCTATGTAGTATTCTTCTGGTACCGAGGCGTGAGAATCGCAGTGGTATCCACGTGTCGAATATAAAACCACGTTTGCACATGTCAAGGAAGCCAAAACTATACATAAGAGCTGCAAGTAAATACTCATAGGATTAAATGTTTTAAGTACCAATCAAAGTGAAAGTTTATAACATGCATATATCGAATTTCACATAATCGAGCAATCCCCGAATAATAGATGCTGATAAATATTGCATGAAGTTTATTGTAATGTTAAAACTCGGTTTTTATTTTGTTAAGTTCTTTTTATACCATACATAACCGTCCTTGTATTTTTTAGGCACAGTCTCAAAATGCAGGTATATTTACTATAGGATTATATAAGAAAGTGTTGCTTTTTCACACTTTAAAGGAAATTATTTACATATTACAATAAACTGTTTGCTCAAACATTGATACATAATGAGTAATAATACTGTATACAGGGAAATTTTCACCTTCGTTTTATTTTCGCCCCTTTCGCCCTCTTCCTGATTGGGCGAATCAAAAACGGTGCGAATTCAAATCACACAGCATAATTTCTTAAACAAATCTATGACTCGGCGAATTTAAAAGGGGGCAAAATTGTTTGCAAGTGCAAAAGGGCGAAAATAACACGGGCGAAAATTACCCTGTATACAGTATATTGTATATTATATTTAAGTATCACAGAATTCTACCTTCTCGTTTTCAGAGGGGACGTCTCAAAATGCCAAAAAATTAGAATTGTCCTGTTTTTAAAAGGAAGGACTTATACAAAAATATTTAAATACCTTAAGTTTAATTTAAATTATGACTTAGAAAAGCTGCAAACATACAATCGTATCTAAGCTAGACTTACATCTTATATGTGATGCTTTAAAGATTTCGGGAGTGGAGTTTTAGTAAAGTAAACTGACTGCGGTTAATTGTTGGTATGAAATTTGTAAAGCTTTGCCAGGGCATCAACGATAATAGGATACATGGGATAATTTGGTATTATGCAGAATATGTTTTTTCTATCTTTCTCTAATATTCAGTTGAAATTTTCATTTTTTATAAATTAATTTTATTTTATGTCTACTCACACTTTTTATAACACTTCTGATCCCAAGAGGCAGAGAATTACCCACATAATTGTGACACAAACTAGCAATCTGGAAAGGCGAGCATAGAAGTAGGAATCCACATGGAACCCAGACCAATACTGTATTCTGGAAACAGTCCGAAAATCTTGGAGCTGACCCAGAAAATATATCATCATTCTGCAAAAAAAAAAAACAACATATTATTAAATTTTTGTATTCGTTTTACCTTTTTTTTTTCATTCTTTTGTATTTTATTATTTTATAATATTCAGTCATATTTCATGTTTGAAAATGTTTTGTATAAAAAGTATATCACATCGCTAAATGTTCATCGTGTGCATTTCTACCAAATCAACTTGTGAATCTGTTGCTCTCTCTCTCTCTCTCATTTGACTAAGTTTACTTTTAACCCTTGATCCAACCGTTCACGGTAGCTCAGTCGGTAGAGCGCTCGCTCAATGATCGGGAGGTCGTGAGTTCGTATCTCGGCCGCGACTGACCTAGTCGTTAAAATTGGTAGCAACTGTTCCTTTGCAATGCGCTCGGCACTTTGAAGTGAAAGTTGCAGTCCTTCGGATGAGATCTTAAAAACCGAGGCCCCGTGTTAGCGGTAGGCGTTGGCACGATAAAGATTCTTCACTGCTCCATGGCCCTTAGTGCCGAATAAAGGTCAAAATTTGAAGCCCTTCACCGGCATACGGTGACGTCTTCATATGAGTGAAAAATTCTCGAGAGGGACGTTAAACAAAATACAATCAATCAATCACCCTTGATCCACCTAATAAGTTATTCTTTTATTATTATCATTTCTTACCCATAATGAAGTTCTCTGACAGGAGAAGTCCACTGTTGTATTCATGTCGGTCATCATTAATTAAAGGCCAGAGGTCAGCAGAGTATTAAGTTATCACAAAACAAATTTCATATCTTCTGACGATAGGCAAGGTTGGAACTCTACAATCATAACAAACTTATCATAAATCTATACATAAGAATTCGAATTGGCATGCTGAAAACTCACTCTTACAGTAAAACTAATAAAGCATTTTCAATATTATGGAATTTGAAGTATGCATGAAGTCGAGCAATTAAAGTCCGGCTTTCAGTACTCTCATTACTTTGACGAATATTTATAATTACAATAAATAATTTTACACAACATATTTAACTTCATTATAATATATTTATATATAACTACTTATGATACAAGAAGTTTAACATGTAAATAAAATTAGCCAATTATCTAATTGAGTGACTTTGCACAGCTTTTCAATTCCATGCAGTCATGATAATAATAAGTGCGAGAGTTCACCTTTCCCAAATATTAGGATTTTAAAATATAATTAGCATTATCTTTAACGCCTACTGATCTGAAAATGTGATTTTACGACAATAATTAAGAAAAACGCTGAAATTGCTCTAAAAACATAACAGTTTTCCGATCTTGTAAGGAATGATTTAATTTCATTTGTAACACGTCATTTGATAGGTTAAACGGTTTTATCCATTTTGTAAAATATAACTTGCCTATGTCACAATGAGTTACGTCAAAAACGTATTACTTCGGTTGGCGTTAACTTTTTAAATATGCAATTTTTAAGCCTTTTTCCGAAGGAAAAAATAGAAAAAAATGTCTCATTGTCTATATTGAAATTAAGTTATAAGGAATGAAGCTTATTTCACGGTTTATAAATAAGCGTAAACTGCCCCAAGTTATGTTATATCGTATAACATAAGTTGAAATAAGCTTCATTCCTCAAATATACAATGCTGAAGAATGACACATGATTCGCTTATGTGCTTGTAGATGTAGATAAATATAATACTTATAACTGATGACAAAACATCAAATGAAACATACTAGAAATCTAAATATTGTTATCTTTCACCGCAAAAAATATCTTTGTTGATAATTCACCTGCACCAATATATATATATATTCTGCAATATGGCATTTTTTGAGACGTTGGGCATCGAAAAAATAAATTGTTGTAACAAAGACAGAGACCAACCTAGATGGTTGACTTTTTTGAAATTTCACAATTTGATGACTTTTTACAATAACTTTCAACTTTTTGACGGAAGAAGAAATCTAGGGCAGAAATACAAACGATATGGAAAAATGAGAAAGTTTGGCGCTTTATCAGCCAATTCTCAGAGGGTCCAATGATTAAATTTGTGATGGTGTTCCTCCCGGTCTCTTACACTGGTTATTAATTACGATTGTTTTAATTTAGAAAATTTATATTTAAACACGTTATCTATATATATTATTATAACAGTAACTTGATCCGAAGGGTCGTATCACGTCGAGTTGACAGGCGCGGATCATCAGATCTCACAAGACGCGAAGCGTCGAGTTTGATCTGATGATCCGCGCCTGTCAACGGGACGTGATACGGCTCTTCGGATCAAGTTACTGTTATAATGATAAATTTATTATATACCCCCTCATAACTAGCAAAATATAGCAAAAGAAAACTTCAGAAATCAATTGCATAACATTTATCCATAAAACAAAGCATAATAACAAGGGACTTTTTAACGCGCAAGAAAAAAAACGTCATATTTCTGCGTACTACGTCATCAGTTTCAGAGAGTGGTGATATGGATCCAGAAAACAACATGTTGGTGATCCGGAAAATCGGATCACGACGTCACGTGATAGCGTAAATTCAACAGTAAAATTGGGTGATACACATTAGGTATATAATAAAATTGGGTGATACACATTCGGTATATTATAAATAATAATATCCAAAGTTCAAAATTAAAGGACACTTCGATTCTCATTAACTTCCACGTTTCTCCTCTCTTCTCTGACGTGTTACCAGGGCTTATTTATTCCCCAGTTCTTCACAGTAGTCACTCAACCTCATGCTCACTTTCATTTTTAGAACTTTATGAAGCGGAGCACAATAAACAAACGACATCAGAAATGACAAACAAAAAATTATAAATTCCTGCTTATTTTCTCTCTAATTAGCTAAAATGACACTTTTGGGGAACAGAGCTACAACACCTGCGTCGGGCACCTGGAACCTTATCAGACCTTTAAAGCCGCTTAATCCGAAACAGGCACATATTATCTTTCACTATAAAAGTACGCCATTACATAGATAATATATAGAAATAAATTATACGATTGATTTAATAGTTTATTTCCACAATCCTGACATGAAAAACGTTGTTCAAAAACCTTATTGACAAACAGAAGTTCCTGACAGGAAGTTAGGATCGTTGTGAAGTCATTGTTGAAAAGAAATAAATTTATCGGTTATATCTAATAATGAAGACAATTCAAACCCGAGTATTATTTTCATTAGTAGAGGCCTAAGTCATAAAAAAAATGCTCGGGTTCGTTCTTCGCGAAATTTCATGTAAGCGATAAATGTAGTTTTTCGAAGGTGATTTCCACGAGATGTAAACAAAGGATTATTTTTTGTGTGACCTAACAAAAATTATTTTTTTAACTTTTGAATTTCGATATCTTTTAAAAGAAAAAGACCTTAAGGATATAATTTGCCAAAAACTTCAAACAATTTATGGACAATTATTTTTCAAGGAGAAAAAGGAAAATAATTTTTAGTGGTAAGAATCGGACCAAGCGGCTTTAACTATCTGATTTACAATTAATTAACTTGGACTATTGCTCTCTGACTTTTCTCTCCTACTAAGTGTGCCGTCCCGACACATAATAAGTAGGCTGATAACTCGAATCTAGATCGCATCATATCCAGTACATTGATACATGTAATTGGTCCCTTGTTATGGACTGTTTTCATTTTCGTATTTTTCGTCTTAAAAGGCTTCATGTTATCTGGTTTCCTCTTCGCTGTATTTTCCGAACATTCAACTAGACATCTCCTTCCAAATTTATTATCATTGAATGCAGATACTTTCTTAAATTTCTTTAGTACCTTAGTACCAGTAATACATTTGGAATCACCCGATACACAGAAATAATTAACTTCTTTCTCATCAGACTCAACTCACACACATTTCAACCCAATTAAAGTTCTCACCATTACATGCATCTTCCACACCCTCACTAAGTGAACTTGCATTAAGTCTAAATGAAATACAATCACCATTGATATACATAGAATAATTTGCATAATCAATATAGCATAAAGAGTCTTTTAGATTGCCCAAACCAAAATACAGTTACACTGAAAATCCCGAGCAACAAATGCATCATAAACAACATCAGATTTTTCTCCAATTCTTATCCTAAAGTCGCATTTTCTAATTATGCCGACACGGTTGTCCGTTGCCAACAAAAGTCACTCCCTAAGCCGGTTTTGTTACCTCTACACGCACGAATTCTTCATTGATAATTGTTCCACTGGATCGATTATCAACCAACTTGAATACCATTGGACTCTTTACACTCCCTCTAATATTGGCGAAACAAAATTTCGGATTTAAATAACATTCACCTCCTCCAATTTTGGCGGAACAGAACTTGTGTGCAAATTTTCATACATTTTTTTTTTTTTACTTTTTACACACTTTACAATAGAAACTTCAATATTTAATCTTCTGTCAGCGGCTGTCCTCGGGATTAGGATGCGGACTTAGTTTTCGGAATCGGAGCGTGAGGTGCTCTACACTTTGGCAATTACCACAATTGCCTCCTGTATGTTATTCTTAGGTTCTTATCTTGTCTTGGACGGAATCTACTGCCTCTTCCTCAAAGATTTTGTCCCCGAATCGGCGGAAAATAGTGTCGCATTAAAGTAATTTGTACTATTTCACACTAGCTGTTAGTTCTGCAAATTACTTTTTCATTTCCTCTGTTCCCATAGAGCTGCACGACGTACATGTATCTGTTATCTTTGTCCTGTCAATCAAGGCATTCACAAGGAAGTTGTCATATTCCTCTCTCTCTCTCTCTCTCTCTCTCTCTCTCTCTCTCTCTGCGTGTCTGATAACTTCAACGAATGTTGACATTATCCTCTTCAGCTTGCGTCTATATTTGTTTATATGAATATATACAAACAAGTTAGAATGATACAATGACTGAAATTCTACAGGAATGAACTTTTTCGTAGGATTTCACAAACATTATTGAAGTCATCTTCTTCATGAGGTTAGACAAATTAAGTTAAAATATTCCATAATAATTGTGCTCCGACGGGATCACACCGGTGCCACCATAATATGTGACGGGGGTCCACCCTGTCACCGGTACTGTTTGATGATTACATGTACGATTGTTTCTATTTACATAGTTTACTGTAGATTCCTTATTTTTCGCAAATGCTTATTATCGCGAATGGGGTCTCGAACAGCAAATCGCGAGAATAATAATTCGCGAATCGGCAGTTGATCGCAGGGAAAAGTGGCTCGCATGATTTTCATGCGATTTGCTTTTTATATAAAAATTATGTGAAAATCGTGCGAAAATCATGTGAGTATTTTTTCATGTGAAAATCATGTGAATTGGTTTACATGATATTCGCATGATTTTCATATAATTTTTATGTGAATTTTTTTTTGTGCGATATTGATGTAATTTGGTCTTCATGTGAAATTTATATGAAAATTATGCGAAATTCATATAAAAATTTTGTATTATTCATATGAAAAGTAAAAAACAATTCAAGTTAAAGATCTTCAATTTCTTTCATTAATTTGTTTTCATTAAAATTTTACAAACACTTTATAATGATGTTGAACGTTCAAAGGTCTTTGTTATTTAACCCCAATAACAGAAACTACAATTGTAAGACTGCATCAAGAAGTGTAAAATCTTAAAAGGTCTAAAAGACCGTAATCTAATATTAATTTATATGAGAAATTATACAGAATGGTGATGGCAAAAAATTAAAATGTTGAACATCAGAGAGAATTATTAATTCAACAGTATTATAAAATTTTGACATTTGCTTCGTTTACACAGAAAGTAAGACCATAAAAACGAATTCATCCAAATTGTGTGTGTTATAATCCTTAATTTGATATGAATGCTTATATTAAAATATCTGAAGCAAATAAAATAATACAGCACTTATACAGCAGATAAGAAAATAAAATAATACAGCACTTATACAGCAGATAAGATAAAACAGTATTTAAATCTTTATAATCTTCATGCTCATTTGTGTTTTTTGCACACTGACATATCCATGTGTAAATTTTTTTTTTTTTACAGTTAAAAAAAATATTCAAAACAATGTATGTGTGTACCAAAATGGTCATTTTTGCTTTCAAGCATTACAATACATTGAATAAGTAGGTTAAAATGTACAAAATGAGACTATCACATGAAGCAATCAATAGAAATTAGCAGAATAAATGGATGACATACGTTGTAACTGTACATGCTCAATGTTGTTACCAGTAATCAAAGACATATTACTGCCTGTGTTAATATTCATCAATAATGCTTTTACAAAATCAATCCTCTAGATGAGAACATGTTTCCCCAACCTCTACACTATCAGGACTACTATTTGCATATCTATATTGAAAAAGCTCAAAAGATATTCAAAATTGAACACAGCTACACAACATTAATCAAAATATTTACATCTGGCATTTGCAAAACTGAATCTGTTTAAAAAATAAACAGTATTTCTTGTATGTTTCCAAAATTTCTTTCTAACATCTTTCATCTCTTGCTCAACACGCACAGGCAACAAACCATCTTTAACACGACATCCCTCACTAAGACAGTCATGCACCAAACAAATAGTACTCAAAATCCTAGACGCAGGAACAACTTCAAAATCCTCGGAAAGAGCGACTCTTTCAAAGGCAAAATCATCCAGTCTTGAGTCGTTCAACCGTTCCACTTTGCGTATA
The DNA here is from genome assembly GCA_003671525.1 of Saccostrea glomerata. Taxonomy (NCBI): domain Eukaryota; kingdom Metazoa; phylum Mollusca; class Bivalvia; order Ostreida; family Ostreidae; genus Saccostrea; species Saccostrea glomerata. The sequence goes on from PRKT01000462.1 coordinate 336,419, forward strand.
CGTGCCAGTTGAAACTGAGTACATTCAGAGGTTGCAATCAGCCATCCTTCTTCAAATAAGCCAACTTCTTCCTATATTTTGTATAATGAAAATCATGATCTAAAAGCCAAATTTGTAACCAGTTAACTGCTTTAAGTATATAGTTTTTATCCTTTATGAAAAGGAGCTATAATTATTTTAGGAATTCTTATACATGATAGATATAACATGATTATGTCTGATTGGGATTTTTTTTTATAATACATAATTTCAAAATATTTTTCAACACTGCATGCATGTCTTTTTGTTACCTTAATGCCATCTACTTTGTATAAAATGGGATTTCCTTTGTTGACCAGCTGTTCTGACTGGGCCTTAATGGAATTAAACTTAGTTCGTTTGGCCCCTGTGAAGTCAATGTCATCAATAATCAATGACAACATTTGAATGGTCTCATCATCAATGAACTCCCACAGCAAAGACCCATTTTGCCTCTCCATTGCCTTCCTAAGCTTCATCGACTCATTAGACTCATTACATGGCATGCCCAAAAACTGTCTGACTTCCTTACACCTAGCTGTCATTTGAACAGACACTGAAGCTTGTAGCCTACAATGAATGAATTCAGTATACAAAAATTATGTCAAATAAACTGTATGGCAATCTTCTAAGCATTAGATATGGCATCAATTTCTGTTCAACTTTTTACAATTATATTATATATATCAACTTTTTACAGCTAGATTTAGGATTCTCATGTGCTATACATTTATTAATGGTACATTTATTTGAATATTAAAATATATCCATTTCTATTTTTTTCTAGAATTTCATGTTTTCCTCATTTTAGCATTAAACAATTTTTGAAGCCCATATTAAACTTTGTTGAGCAGATAACTTGTATGTATGTCTAATACATTCTTATTCTTGGATGTCAATTAAGTACTATAAATGTGTGCAGTTAAGGTTTCATTAAACATTTAGAATGGATCATCCCTGGTCAGCAGTAACATATTGACCCTTCAGTTTACACATACTGTAAAATCATATATTTTCGAGCTGTCAAAATTTCATGGTTTGAGGAAAAATTCTTGTTTCACAGGGATTTCAATTTGTGGATGATCGAACTAGATGTAATTGAGATGGTGGCCATCTCAAAAGGCCCCGCTTTTAGGTTAGGTTCTGATTTAAGGAAATACATGTTAATGTAAGTTCTCACCATTCCTCTCCTTTAGGGAAATATCCGCCAGTTATGACATGATTCAGAATCTCAATTTCAGCAAAAGCACTGGCTGTGTCTCTGCTCCTGGCATGCAAATTCTGTGTGAATAGCTGGTCCCGAATTCGACCATGCATTTTTTCGAATCCATCTTCCTTGTAACAATCCAAGGGGCCATGAGTGAAGATGTCATCTACCTGAAATAATCTCAAATTTTAAATAGCTTTTCAAGGTTTAAGGATTGAACAGTAATTAGAAATGGGTGGTATTTTAACATTTAAATAGATACAAGAAACCTTTTCACAGCAATTTTCATTTGATATGGTATCAACTTTTCCTCAATCAAATATTTCAGATGGTGCAATCTGTTAAAAAAAAGCACCAGGAACTAGCAAACTTTCAAAGGTCACAAGCTTGAATTTGTGAGTAATATTAATTAATTGTTGTTCAGTGGGAGACATATAATAAACTAGGACAAATGCACTCCTTCCTCCATAACACATATCCTCAGGACATAAGCAATCTTTATTTTGTGGTTAAATTGGAAACTCACCAAGATTATATATAAGAAAGATATGAATTGGACACAAATTATAATTTTCCTTTCAGTGACCTTGAACTTGCTCAAAAGACCTTGGGTCAAGGTCATGGCAAACTTTTGGTTAATGGACAACCTTTGTATGAAGTAATTCCTTCTAGTGTTACTTCATAAGAATGATGTTGGATGGACATGTTTGCAAAGACAGACAAGGTGATTCCTATAACACTCCCACCTTTGTTGTTATATATATATATATATATATATGTCCTTGAATATTTTCATTAATGAACAATCATCAAATCAATCTTTACTTTAAACATGTGCCAAAAGCAAAATATTTCTATGTACATAATTATGATTTATGAGTTTAAAGGGTTTATTTTGAAGTGGAATATTGGTGTAATACACTAACAGAAAAAGTCATTTAGTACGACTTCACGGATACTTCAAATTTACAGATATATATCATAGTTATCTTGTATCCCCACTTATATAAATTTACTGGAATTAAAGGGAAAAAAATTATGCACCAAACAAAGATTTTAAACAGAAGGGCTAATTCTGACCTAGAAACTTCGACAAAGGTCATTGCACATCCATTGACCAGTCGAACTCTGTAAGTGAAGTAATGGCCAGATTAGGCCAAGGAGAGAGAATTTATGCGCTTGACAAGGATTTTTCATATAATTCTGCCATGACCTTGACCTTTGACCTAGAAACATGGTTCAAGGTCACTGCACATTGGTTACCCAAATGCACTCTATGGGTGAAGTATGAGCCAGATTGGGCCAAGGAGAGAGAAGATATGCTCCGGTCAAGAGATCTCGAACGGACGGAAGCCGGATGGACGGACAGACTGATCACTATAGGGCGCCCGCTAAGCAGGGCCCTAATTAATAATGGTGCAAACAGTTAATAATCACAGCTTGACATACTATATGTACAGAGAGATGCGTTTTGACTTTCTGCTGCAGTTGTGGTAGATGGTTCCGAATTCCTTGTAAGTACTTGTCAATTTGGTACTGCAGGCTTTCTAAAGAAGTCTCACTGAATTCTTTGGTACAAGTCAGGAGCTTACTGATCTGAAATATAATTAGACAACAGCCTTTAAAGAACAGGACTTCCTGTGACATAATTTCCTAAGCAAAGGCACAGGCAATAAGTGTGGAACGATAAAGATAATACTAATAGACTAAAACAAATTTACCTCTGCAAGTTGACATAGAAGACCCATCTTATTCCTTTCCAAACCAACTACAGCAAAATGAAATGGAGCAATCTGAAGCTTAAAAAAAAAAATTAATTAATTAAATAGCTGAAAATCTTCATTACTTTGAACTGGACTTTGGACAACAAGAAAAGAAAATACAAGTTTCACATTTTTTTTTTTTTTATAAATTACAAATATACATTAATTCTCATGTGCATTGATGTTAAATATGTAATGAGTTGCATTACTGTATGTGTTGAAGTTTTACACATTGATACTATTGTCAATACGTCAGTACACCTCAAAGTTGGTTGCTTTTTTTACTAAGGAATATAATCATGCGTGAAATTGTCTTTTCACTGACAGTACAGCACAGGGAAAATGTAATCAAATGGATCTGTACAATGATGTGGGGAAAACTCAAATTTTTATCATAATTGTTAAGAGGTAACACAAGAACACAAAATAAATGGATTTGAAAGGTAAAGAGATGAAGAAAAATTATTAAATCTCTCTCTCTCTCTCTCTGTCTCTCTCTTTGAAAAAGGATTTACAGCTTCGTCTCAATTGTTAATTTCTTTGGTCGATACAATGACCTTGTCAGCAAATACAATTTATCTTTGAATGAAATGCTGACTGACGTTTTTCATACCAATTGTTAGTCCATTATTTATACACTGAATTGACCACGGATTTTTTCCGTTATTTCCTGATTATGACAACGAGCACACGGCGGGTGTGACCGGTCGGCAGGGGATGCCCACTCCTCCATGGCACCTGATCCCACCTCTGATGTTTCGGAGGTCCGTATTTGCTCTGCTCTTATTTTGTATATGTGTTTAATGGACGTTGAGATTGAATACTGTTCGTTATTTCCATATCCTTCTTCTTGCCAAAGGATAGTGAAGAATGTACAAAAGATAAGGGGAAGTTGCAGGAAGAGGAGGAAGAAGTTGAAGGTACATATTTTTTTACTGAATAGATTCAAATATTTATCATATCATCGCAAAAAAGAGAGAATGAATCTGCAATTGGTATTCATAACTGAGTAAGGACATGATTTAATTAAATTCTTGCATATGTACAAACTACAGTTATTGAAGACAAAGAATGTAAGTCTGTTTGAACTAATAATATAAAATTAAGAAATGAATGATAATATGTGTGGTAGGAAGTCCCCCCCCCTTCTCTATTTAGCTCATGACTCACAGTAACTGTAACAACTCTATTTCAATTTCTTGTCATAACCCTGCACTTGATATAATTTCATCTTGAAGGTTTTACCGTGGAGGGGCAGTATGAAGATCTGACGACAGGTAAGAACATGATTTACCAAATATCTTGATTTAGCTTAAAATATTGAAAAGAAATGAAATGAAAATGTGAATAGTATTGAAATTGATGGATGGGAATGAAATAGGTAGACAATCTAACATATGGGTGACATTGTATGTACACAAAGATTTTCATGAAAAAAGTATGAAGTCATTTCTTTATTTTTCTGATGATATAAAATTGTGAATGATATCTAATGTAGAAAAATTGTGAATGATATCTAATGTAGAAAAATCATTATCCTCCTAAAGAGTGCTATAGACTAAAAGCAAGAGAATGCTACAATTTACAAAGGAAAAAAAGAACAAGAGGCCCACGGGCCTTATAGGTCACCTGAGTATTGTGCAACAACTTTCAAACAATTAAATTTGGTTGATGTTTTAAACCAGAGGCAATGGAATTCGCAATTCACAATTTTGAAATAGGTACCATTGCTTATAATAATTTAGACTTAGCATGCTTACTCTATTTAATTAATACCCAGAGGTAGATCAGAGTAACATTAAGAGAAAATGCACTTCCACTTTATAACCAGTTGTACACCTCATCCCAAAGGAACCACTGATCCTGGGGCCACATATTTCAAAATTTTGCAAATTTTATCATAAAATGGTTGATTAACAC
>PRKT01000462.1:341623-365241 GCA_003671525.1 Saccostrea glomerata
CCCCCCCAACACCAAAACCCCTGACCCTGGGTCACAAAATTCACAATTTTGAAAGAGGGACTCTTGCTCATCATAACTATGTGCTTGGTTAGTTTATTGAATACCCAGGAGCAGAGAAGAAGATTTCCAAAGAATAAATGTATTTTCACTATATAATCAATAGGGCCCACCCTAACACCAGATCCCCTGACCCTGGGGTCATAAAATTCACAATTTTTGAAGAGGCACTCTTGCTCATCATAACTATGTGCTTGGTTAGTTTATTTAATACCCAGAAGTAGAGATGAAGATTTTCAAAGAATAAATGCATTTTCACTATATAAGCAATAGAGCCCCGCCCTAACACCAGAACCCCTGACCCTGGGGTCATAAAATTCACAATTTTGGAAGAGGCACTCTGGCTCATCATAACTATGTGCTTGGTTAGTTTATTTAATACCTAGGAGCAGAGAAGAAGATTTTCATAGATATCATGCATTTTCACTATATAATCTATAGAGCCCCGCCTGGCACTAGAACCCCTGACCCTGGGGCCATGAATTTCACAATTTAAGTTGAGGACTCAATGTTCATTATATTCATAACAAAAGTTTGCCTGCTTGATGTCCAGGAGTAAAGAAGAAGATTTTTAAAGATTGCAATAATTTAAGTGGTTTTTGCCCCACCCCCAGTGGGACAGGGACCATGAAATTCACAATTTTTGTTCCCCTTCACCCATAGATGCTGTATACCAAATTTGGTTGAAATTGGTTGAGTGGTTTCACAGAAGAAGCTGAAAATGTTCAAATGTTAACACACGACGCACGACACACGACGACGGACGAAAACGGGTAGCAATAGGTCACCTGAGTTACTCAGGTGACCTAAAAAGAAATGGAACTAGAAACGATCTCGTACACAAAGATTTTCATGGGAATGATAGTGAAATGTATAAAAAGCATTATCCTCCTGAAGAATGTTATAGACTAAGGAAGAGAAGGTTACAATTTACAAAGAAAAAAATGGAATAAATAATGATTTAATTTCAGCGCTTCCTCCAAAGCCTCATCCAGGCCAGGATCCCTATTCATGTGGTAAGGATATGATTGAAAATATGTCAAGCATATTAACTAGCTTTTAATGAAGACTTTTATTAAAGTTAAAGAATGTAAGTCTTGATGAACTAATGATATAAAATTGAGAAATGAATTGGCTCCATTTATTTCTTTATGATTGACCATCAATCCTGTAATTAAACTGTGTCAATTACGAGACAGCGGATAAGAATTTTATTTTGAACTATGTTAGATCCCCATTCTGTTATGGTATAAAACAAATAATTTAAAATACTTCGTAATCTTGTTCACCTACAAACTGAATATAATTTTTTTTAAAAAATGCTGGATATCTCATTGTTATTTGCATATGAATTTATCATATACATTTTTCTTTACCTTATTAGGTGGGGAAGGCTTGAAGGAGTGGATACGGAGAAAGAACCCGGCCCTCTCTGTTGGACCTGGCGGGGTTAAAAGAAGTAATTAAAAACCTGAGGAAGAAGTATTTTGTATAGGAATTGCTCATTGTGGTTAGTGAAGAGGCCAAATGCTGCCCAGATAGTTAAAATAATGAGACATGTAGATCCTAAATCACTGCCCTTTCATATATTTTGTGGTTTAAGAACTCATTTGAAATGACATATAAAACTTGCATTTATAATTTCTTGGTGTTAGGGAGATAAATGATGTTAGATGTTTCTTCCTAGAATTTTAACTTAATATATATATGTTTCGTGCTGCTGTTTAAGTCTTAATTGTCCTTTTGATTGTTTTATTCCTCTTTGTAGCAGTGTTTTAATCCCTACAGTGGGGCTCTGATAGGAAAATGTATGCAAATTGATTCTAATGTATTCTGCGATGGGTATTAATGTAATACCGAGTCATGAATTATACTTGTCCCAGCCAAGGGAGGACTATCCTATAGGGTTACTTATACAATTCACATTTGATCCAGTTAACCACATTGAAGACTTTTTAATCCTCGGGCTTTGAAGGGTTTTTTAGAAAAAAATTTTGGCCTTGTGTGTCTGTTTGTCTGTATGTAACAAATTTTCGTCACATAGGGTGTTAGGGTAAGGGTTAGTATTGATTTATATAGTCAAGTGCCTGAATTTTTATAAAATCTTTTCTTTTACAAATGGTTAATATGCGATTCGTGTACTTGCATATTTTTAATGTAGAAACATGCCTCCTTCAAAATGGTAAATTACATGGCTTCTATTTCACAGGGGAAGAGTGGGATGTATTTATTTTGAATGTATATTATGAAATTTAATGTATAACTTGTACATACAATTTCTCTTTGTTACTCTGATCTACCTTGGTCATTGGTCCCAACCCCTATATAAGTTACTTAATCACATTTCACAAATTAACTTCTTTTAATTGTATATTATTAGTGATAATAATGATTCCTTTGAATTTATTTTAATGCTGGGTTAGGAATCAACATTGCAGCTAGATCAAAATATTTGTAACAATTTGTTTCCTATTTGTCGTCAAGTTTTTATAGGATATAATTTTAATAGAAAATGAAAGTACATTAAAACCCCTGAACATTTCTTTACCTAAATAGTCGGGGAAGGCTGAAAAGAGTGGATTCGGAGAAAGAACCCGACCCTCGTCAGGGCCCTTCTCCACGAGGTCCGGGCAGAGGGTGTAATCCCTCCAGAGTTGGATCTGGAAGGGTTCAAAGAACTCATGAAGAACATGAGGAAGAAGTAAGTATATTGTATATAAATTGCTCATTGTGGTTAGTTAAGAGGCAGAATGCTGTTCATATGGTTTAAATAATGAGACATGTAAATCCTAAATCACTGCCCTTTCATATATTTTGTAGTTTAAAAAATCAGTTGTAATGCCATATATAACTTGCAATTATAACTTCTTGGTGTAAGGGGGATAAATGATGTTAAATGTTTCTTCTTAGAATTTAAACTTAATATATATAAGAAATTCTGCAGGACAGGTGCATGGCTAAGGGGAAAAGGAAGTGGACTATCCTGATCATCATCCTGAGTGTATGTCAATTCTAACACGGTCCGCACCATTTTCCGAGTACGAGAATGGGAAGGACATAGGTACACACCTAACATCACAAGATGTGTTAGTACGGTATGTTACCACAGACGTCGATGCCCAGAGGTGCCAAAGGTATGGTCCATGCGAGGTCTACATTCCCTATGGAAAGGAGAGCGTCTTGCTGGCCCCGTCCATCTTTAGCAATCATAGTTTTGTGCCAGCAACCGAGCAGTGTACATTGATGCAATGTTCCCTACAAAGACCAAAGATAAGAAGAAAGAGCCACAGAGAGAATACAGCAAAGCTGAAAATTCAACATGTGCTTTGAAAGTTTAAGAACTGTTTTCCAGATTAAACAAAGACACAATATAAATGATACAACCTATCAATCAAAAAAAAAGTGTTTTTTTTAAACGAATTATTTAAATTTTGTTATAACAAGTTTCCACTTCCTGTGAGTGGACATCTGTGCATCTGTCCCTTGGTACGGTCTGACAAGGTGACGTCAGATAGCAGGACAGTCGCACGGACCCTCTTTTCCACAGAAGATGGCGAAGAAACCAGACGTGTTTGGCAGTTGGTGAGTCTTACCCTGCTTAAGGACCCAACATGCTACAGTTATTAATTGTAAACTCTATGTCAATAAACCGTTAGTACCATCACTATGGGGTTTACTTTATTACGACGTGAAGTCCCCCCGGCAGTGTACATTATTACGGGCCCGCTACATCCCGCCCTGTTGCTGCACTGGAGAGCCCATGCCCACATTTTGCATCACTTCAGAATCGTAGTGCCTCGGAAATTACGGGATGCTGTAATGTGGAATTCTCATGATGCTGTGACAGCTGGACAATTAGGAGTAAGACGCACATATGAAAAACTTAACAGGAGCAATTCTTACTGGCCACATTTACGGAGATATGTTCAGGATTATATTTCGTCGTGTGATATTTGTGAAGAACGGGAAAATCCATACAGGAAGGAAAGGAGCTATATGACAACTTATATGAGTGGTGTTAAATTCGAAAGAGTTGGTGTGGATATAGCTGGACCGTTTCCGAAATCAGCAAATGGATTCGTATATATTTAAGTGCTTTCGGATTACTTTTCTAAATTCATGGGAGTATTTCCCCTTAGGAACAATGAAGCCGAAACAGTAGCCAAAACTATGTTTAGAGGATGGATTGAACGCTACGGATGCCCCCAAGAAATACACTCAGACCAAGGTGCCCAATTTGAGAGTCGATTATTTCGAGAAATGTGCAAATTCCTGCAAATCAACAAAACACGCACCACGTCTTATCATCCGCAATCGGATGGAATGATTGAAAGACTAGACAGGGTTTCTTTACCTAAATAGTCGGGGAAGGCTGAAAAGACTGGATTCGGAGAAAGAACCCGGACCTCGTCAGGGCCCTTCTCCACGAGGGTCGGGCAGAGGGTGTAATCCCTCCAGAGTTGGATCTGGAGGGGTTCAAAGAACTCATGAAGAACATGAGGAAGAAGTAAGTATATTGTATATAAATTGCTCATTGTGGTTAGTTAAGAGGCAGAATGCTGTTCATATGGTTTAAATAATGAGACATGTAGATCCTAAATCACTGCCCTTTCATATATTTTGTAGTTTAAAAAATCAGTTGTAATGCCATATATAACTTGCAATTATAACTTCTTGGTGTAAGGGAGATAAATGATGTTAAATGTTTCTTCTTAGAATTTAAACTTAATATATACATGTATAAGAAACTCTGCAGGACAGGTGCATGGCTAAGGGGAGAATGGAAGTGGACTATCCTGATCATCATCCTGAGTGTATGTCAATTCTAACACGGGCAGCACCATTTTCCGAGTACGATATGGGGAAGGACATAGGTACACACCTAACATCACAAAATGTGTTAGTACGGTATGTTACCACAGACGTCGATGCTCAGAGGTGCCAAAGGTATGGTCCATGCGAGGTCTAAATTCCCTATGGAAAGAGGAGCGTCTTGCTGACCCCGTCCATCTTTAGCAATCATAGTTTTGTGCCAGCAACCGAGCAGTATACATTGATGCAATGTTACCTACAAAGACCAAAGATAAGAAGAAAGAGCCACAGAGAGAATACAGCAAAGCTGAAAATTCAACATGTGCATTGAATGTTAAAGAACTGTTTACCAGATTTAACAAAGACGCAATATAAATGATACAACCTATCAATCAGAAAAGTGTTTTTTAACGAATTATTTAAATTTTGATATAACAAGTTTCCACTTCCTGTGAGTGGACATCTGTGCATCTGTCCCTTGGTACGGTCTGACAAGGTGACGTCAGATAGTGGGACAGTCGCACGGACACTCTTTTCCACAGAAGATGGCGAAGAAACCAGACGTGTTTGGAAGTTGGTGAGTCTTACCCTGCTTAAGGACCCAACATGCTACAGTTATTAATTGTAAACTATATGTCAATACGTTAGTACCATCACTATGGGGTTTACTTTATTACGACGTGAAGTCCCCCCCCCCCCCCCCGGCAGTGTACATTACGATCGACGGGCCCGCTACATCCCGCCCTGCTGCTGCACTGGAGAGTCCATGCCCACATTTTGCATCGCTTAAGAATCGTTGTGCCTCGGAAATTACGGGATGCTGTAATGTGGAATTTTCATGATGCTGTGACAGCTGGACACTTAGGAGTAAGACGCACATATGAAAAACTTAACAGAAGCAATTCTTACTGGCCACATTTACGGAGATATATAGGATTATATTTCGTCGTGTGATATTTGTGAGGAACGGGAAAATCCATACATGAAGGAAAGGAGCTATATGAAAACTTATATGAGTGGTGTTAAATTCAAAAGAGTTAGGAACAATGAAGCCGAAACAGTAGCCGAAACTATGTTTAGAGGATGGATTAAACGCTACGGATGCCCCCAAGAAATACACTTAGACCAAGGTGCCCAATTTGAGAGTCAATTATTTCGAGAAATGTGCAAATTCCTGCAAATCAACAAAACACGCACCACGTCTTATCATCCGCAATCGGATGGAATGATTGAAAGACTAGACAGGACGATCAAAGATTGCTATCTAAGTATATTTCAGCGAATCAAACGGACTGGGATAAATTCATAGAAGGTATTGTGTTTGCGTTTAATAGCACTGCACATGAAAAACACAGGACCTCGTTAAGGCCATGGACGCTCTATGTTATCACGTTGGGGAGACCCCTCTAGCAGAGTACATCATGACAGGGCCGCTACATCCCGCCTTGCTGCTGCTGGAGAGTCCATGCCCACGTTTTGCAGCGCCTCCCCGGCTCCGATGGGCCTACCTTACCGCCTCTAACGGGCGCAAGATCGGAAGTCAGCGTGTGACTAGCTTTGGCATGAGCTTGCCCCCCGGTGTCCCTGGCGGACCCTTCGACAGATGCGTGTGTTGTCAGGCCACTCCCTCAGCAGCCCTTGTTCCTGTCCGACGCCTTGAGGATGATCCCCAGGAGGACACAGAGAACGAGGAGACCTCTATTGAAGAGATCCCCCGTCCGGAGGAAGATGTCCCCTCCCGGCCTCCACCTGAAACCATCACTGGAAGCATTGTCACCGTGGAGATGCCTCAATCTTTGAAGTGAAATGTCCATCGTCCCAGGAGTGCGACCAAAGGAAGTCCAGTGTCTCAGGAGTGTGACCAATGGGAGTCCAATGTCTCCGGTTTGTGACCAATGGGAGTCCAATGTCTCAGGAGTGCGACCAATGGGAGTCCAATGTCTCCGGTTTGTGACCAATGGGAGTCCAATGTCTCCGGTTTGTGACCAATGGGAGTCCAGTGTCTCAGGAGTGCGACCAATGGGAGTCCAATGTCTCCGGTTTGTGACCAATGGGAGTCCAATGTCTCCGGTTTGTGACCAATGGGAATCCAATGTCTCCGGTTTGTGACCAATGGGAGTCCAATGTCTCAGGAGTGTGACCGATGGGAGTCCAACGTCCCAGTATCATTATAAATTCCAGGAATAACATATTGTAAAAAAAAGAAGTATAAATTTTCAGAGAATTGTTTGGCTGAAAGAAGAGAATTATCACGAGCTTTATGCCTTTTGTAAGTTTTTTGATATATATATATTATTGTAAAAGGATGTACTCAGAAATAAAGTGACTGTATATTTAAACTCGTCTCTACAAATGATAAATTTACTTGATTAAAATTATTTGTTAGATTGCTGAAAATTCACTTCAAGTGACTTCATTGCCTGCAAAGACAACTATAAATGGTTGTAGGTGGATAGAATATGTATGGTCACAGGAAATATCTAAGTCCTAATTCAAAGACACAGAGAGTATCGGCCTCTTTACAAAACAACTTTTACCATCTGAACTCTGATTGCTGTCGACGACACTGTCCTATATTTGAAATGTGCCGTGATGTCATTATTCACTCAGAAATATTATCCCAATTCTCTACTGCACACAAAACATTTTAGAAAATTGAAAATAATTGGTTATTAGATTCAGTAGTATTGATTGATTGATTGAATATTGTTTAACGTCCCTCTCCAGAATACAAAGTAAGTGAGCTGATTGTAATATTACTCCTACAAGTAAGAGCCTCGGTTAACTCCCTTCGCTCCTTATATACCTCGGACTCTTACATCCGAAGGCCATTTTCTAATGAGCGCGTTCCGCCTGAGATTTTGGGCGGAACGTATTATGCGTGAAGTAAATTGTTAACAAGTAATTTTCAGGTACCTACGTGTTTGCATGGGGTATGAAAGTCACAAGAAATAATAAAATCCATTTTACTGAGTGTGCATTATTGTTAATTAATGAAAATTGTCATTATTCCAATTTGTCACCAGAAGTACTTTCGATTTGACTTCACATTAATTTTGCGGATTGCTTGTCAGAAAATGAAATTATCCTTGCATTACACTTGTTTCGTTTCGTCAGATTTTCTGAATTCCATTTCCGAATTGTAAACAGACGACTTGTTTCAATTTCTGCTTCGATTTAAAAAGTAATGGATTTATTGCTAATGCGAGAGGTTAACAGTGTTAAATGCGTAAGTTTTATCGTATATATTGAGTATTTTATTATTTTATATCATTCGTTAATAAAGAAAGCCTTATTTCTTAATAAAATAATTTTTTACAATAGTGGTTCCAGCGGTGAGAATTTTTACAATTGATGCTAGAGGCTACGCAGCGCCAAGTCAAAAGTATCTCGCCGTGAACCTCTAGCATGCTGGAGTAATTGTAATATAAGAGAACTCTGACTATTAAATGTTTTTATTTTTCTTTGTTCTAAAAAGAATGAGAAACAAGCTAAATGATAAAGAAATAACCTATAGATATGAGAATCAAATGAGGGGCATGCAGCCCGTGCTTTGATTTACATGTTGCAATGCTGTTTTAAAACAAAAGCTAAGTGCAATTGAAACTGTCTGATTCACACTGCTATCTGCAGTAACCAATGAGGTCTTCACAGATTTTATTAGTATAGGCATCAAATATCTGAAGGGCAAAAATTTAAAATTGCTAAGGGCTAGATCATCTAAAATTCTGGGAAAGCCTTAAAATATATCTTAGTGTACAGAAGAAAATCCGTCTCCTCTTTTGTTCTTGATATAACTCAAAGCAATGTTATCTTTTTATTCTTAAATTTCATATTCAGTTGTCATTAAACTGTTTCTTCTTTCTGTTATGTAAACATACATAAGCTATTGCAGGTTCTACAGCATGATTACTTGTAGAGAAAGTGATCTGCGATGTGAAATGCATGATATAATTGCCTGCAATAAAATTTTTACGACATACCACTATCTAGACTCAGTAATTAATTCTGACAGGCACTTACAACATATCTTTACTAGACTCAATAATTAATTCTGACAGGCACTTTTAATCACTGATGGAGTGCTCTACAAACAACCCAGCTGTATTCAGTTTCTAAAAGGATTGAAAGATAAAACAGGCAAATGTATTAAAAGTGACACAAGAGGCTCCATCCCTTGCATTCTCTCACCCTCCATTTTGGAGACATTGAGGAGACTCCATCCTCCGCATTTTACACCAAACCGGGACAAACTGACCCACATGTTTCTATGTTCCATGACCAAAACAGTGGCTTGAATATTACAAAGTGGTGAAAATTCAGTTATATTATGACTAACCTGTGCAAAAAGGAAGCAATAAAACACGAGTACCAATGACACACTGTTGTCATGCAATCTGCAATAGTGACTCAAAGTATGTCCACAAAAAATATATGCAAGGATTGTGTTTTTCAATTTTGATACTGAATGTAATTGTAATATTGTACAATAATATACATGTATAACGGGAATGTTTGAGACTTGCGAAAGGGATTAATCTATTCTATAGATTATATTATAACCCTTCTCTCCGCCCAGAGATGTCCGAGAACGTCAGCGGCTGTACGAAGACCTGTGGAAGCAGTTCGAAGCTGGAATTCTGACAGGCTCCCAACTGATTGTGCATGAGTGTGTGGTAAAAGTCGACTTTAGTTGACACTTGATGTAGACTGTGCCTTACATGTGAACTGTGTGAGAACAAGTGTTTCCACCTTTACTATTAGTGATGAAACACAAAGACTTATGTTGTTTCTATTCAATTTAATTGATTTAAATTTGAGGCTATCATATTTGTCATTGGGCGCCGGTGAAAAACTTTGGGCGTTCGTGCATGTGGCGATCTGGTTCAGACTATATATATTCAACTTATTTTCAAAACGTGCTGAGAAATCATACTAAGCCAAGGATACAGCAGACAAAAACCAAACAGTGCTCTACCACACAGACAGACACAATAGAACAAGACACAGGGTCCCACACATTACAAACACCGTAAAGCGACAGTCATACATTTAAACCAATATGACCTCGACTCATCAAGCATCCTCAAAAGACCATGCATCTACAAACTATTAAAGCAGGACATGTTTTGTCCAATTCCTCTTGTCTAGTAATAGTGAGCTACTTGGAAATGTAGAGTTTTAACTCCCCAATCTTCCTAATTCAAGCATCGATGTACATTCAATAAACCTAACTACGTCTGCCTATCTACACAGCCTCCTTTGTCCTGTCCAAACCGCGTGCTAGGCACTCCCCACATCTAGTAGACCACAGGTGTTACATGCCCCCTTGGGATGAAGTTGATAACCCGTCCATGCGCATTTCGTTGGACATCAGGTAGCAAATACTATTTTGTTCACTGCCATTGCAATATTAAATACACAATTATGCTACAATGATAATGCAGAGATAAGATTATCCAAATGATGCTAAGAATTCACTAAAATAAGAGAGTTACAGAACTGAAGTCGAATAAAACAGGTACAGGTTACTTAACAAAAGAAGTTCAACATAAATTTAGACTTTAATGGCCGATACTGCGAATTCCTGAATTTTTCTGCAACAAATGCGCTGGTCTGAAATGACCGGCGAGGAGATCGCCGGTCTTAGAAATATGGTGGAAGAGAAAACAACTGTGAAAATGCAGATATTTTTTACCCGATCGACATGTTCTTTATTTGTTTGCATATTTTGAGCAAATCTGTATTCATATAATTAAAATATGTTTTTATTTTATGAAAAATAAAATTTTTCATGAGGTTCATGGTTTTATTTTAAATTGAATTTCGAATAAATCTAACTAAGACATTATGTAAAAAATGATAAAACTTAATTAATTGATTATCATTTAGCATAATTTTTCATATTAATTATTCATACCAAATTATTTTTCCCTTCTTTTATTTAAACATGATACAGATATAATTCACTGTACATAAAAGCATAATACATACATTGCATATCTGTTTAACGGTCCTACTTAACAGAATACGCTAGTATTATTGCTATAGAGTACTTTAGAGTCACAAGTAATTGCCTACCTCTACGTATAAATTATCATTAATAGCACCTGTCCTCTCTTGAATTACGTTTCGTAGACAAAGACGATTTTGTTTAATCTTATTTCGTAAGATTTCTGTATTCATGTTTTCTTTTTCAAATCTAAATATCATTTTATATTTGTAGATATTAAGGCATATGAATGACAATATATTATTCAATCTGGTTGTTTTTAATTTTAATTGATTTCATTGTAAAATTGTATTACAAGTATTTTCAATGTGATTTCAAAATAAAAAAAATAAGTTTACATTTGTACAAAAGATGCTAATTGTCTTCAACAACCTTAAAATATTCACAAAATGGTTCTACATCTTTGTTCCATTTATTATTCAATATACAATTCAGTAATTTAGAATTGATTTCAGCAATATTTTTTTTTCATACATATACTCCACTTTATCTAGATATACATTTTTCCAGACATATAGGTATTTGTATCTAAGATCGAAAGTTTAATACCACATCATATTCTTGTATTTATTTTTTAAACATTGGTCAGCAAGATTGCTTGTATTATAGTATTTAAACCACCAATATTCCAATACCAGAAATTGATCGAGTTTTTGTAAATTGTCATGAAAATAATCTACAGGTTTTCCTTATTTCGGTACCTTATCAAACGTTAATAAACACTGGTATTGAAAAAATGTTATGATTTTGGTAGTTTTAAAATGTGAGAAGAAATTGATAAAATGAAAAAAAAAGAAAAATCAGAATAAACACTCTGACAATTTTCTACACTTAGTCTAACAAGTATTCATAAATTGCTATGAGGGTATGGATACACTTAGGCGCGGTTGTCTAAACAAGATTCTAGATGGTGTTTAGTAATAACCCCTTCCTCCTCTTTTGTCACCATTACCAGTATATGGATTTCAGCAATAACATGTTTCTCCTTACTTGACCTTCAGATTTTCCTTCTGAGGTTCTTTACTAAGTCCTTTAATCCCTCCAGATCTAGGTCTGGAGGGATTACACTGGCCTCCTCGCCCTCTCCCTTATCCAGAATTACCATTATTAATTGACAATGCGTCGTCGATATATCTAAATGTCGAGTTGAAGGCCACAGCAAGTGTTTTCTTCTTTTCGCGCATAATATTTTGCATAAATACTGCTTCATATATCTGCTTATAACGGAGCGCAAATTGTACCCAATAGATTGTTGGAATACCTGGTCACCAAAACCACATGGGTATTGTCAATAAGAAACTCGAGTATCTTCTTGATGTCAGCTTCAGAGTACTGATGTGTGCAATCAGAATCTGTTTAAACAAATAATTTTGAAAATGATCAATGACGAGGTAAGTAAATTTACGAGTTCCATTTTATTGAAGAAGCAGCTGTCAATGATATCAAAAAGCCTGGATTTTAATTTGTCGTGGGGAATTGTTGTGTATAAATCTGAACAGTCGTAAATTTTTAAGCTGTTGATTTTTATACAGTCTTAATTTCAAATTGTCCAAGAATTCTTTAGTATTTATTTGTATCCACGTTTGGTTCATGGAACGTCCTTTAATTCTTTGCTGACTGAAGTTTTTCATACTAATTGTTATTCCATTATTTATACACTAAATTGACGACGTATTTTTCCCGTCATTTCCTGATCACGGCGGGTGTGACCGGTCGGCAGGGGATGCTCACTCCTCCATGGCGACTGATCCCACCTCTGATGTTCTGGGTGTCCATGATTGCTCTGATCCTATTTTGTATTGTTTTATGGACTTTGAGATTGAAAACTGTTCGTTATCTCCATATCCTTCTTTTAAGATGAACTAGGTAAATGTTTTGAAATCTCCTAAGGTAATATTCCGGAGGATTTCCAAGGCAATCAAAGATCCTTTCGAGGGAAAATGAAAAACGATCCAATGTAAATGTGTTAGTCGGATAACATAAATGATGCTGATGTCGGCTTTTTAGGCACTATACCCAGTGGAAAAAAGGTCCTGCAATGCGACCTGCACTTAGATTTCTATAGACTTTTTTGACTTACAATAGCCTCTTTTATGAACAGACTTAAAGTTGGTGTCTGAACTGAAACCCTTTTCCCCTTCATATTCGTACCTCAAACCATTTCTGAAACTATCGAACAAATACAATTTCTTGTATTCATCATAACCTACAAAAACTGAGCTAATTGATCAGGGTTGATAGGAGTAGGTAATATGCTGGATTCCCATTGCTATGTAGGCTGAGATCCGATTAACTGTACATTCGGTGCAGACCTTTTTTTCTTTATTTCTTTAACACTGAGTTTTGGATGGGGTGTAAAACAGTTAGAGCATACGTGAGGGTATTTTACAAAGGCTACTGTAGGACTTTCCCTCCTTGAATTTGAAACAGTGGTGAAAAAAAACCCTGGTTCTTAGCATTATGGGTTACATGTGCCCCCAGCTTATTCATTAAAACCCGACTATACAAGACTTAATCAACATGACTCAATGAAAATGAAATATCCCCTTGGCTGGCATTTCTAAATGTGTAATATGGGTAGAAAAAACCAGCCCCGATCTTTTTAAATGGAACGGGTCAAGTGCATAAAAACTGCCAGAGCTTCTGGTCATTCGAATTACCATGCCTTTCTACAGAACTGAGGTTACTGAATGCATCAGTCCATTCTTCTATTATGAATTTTTTTTTCTTATGGGAATTTAGTTACACTGTACCCTTATCTTTTGTAAACAGATAAAAGTCAACGACTTCCAAATCATCAGGAGAGTCTAAAATGTCACTCTGGAACTTTCTTCAGTTCTGACAAGATGTTTGCTATAATGGATGGGATTGGACTAACAATTACACTATCCATAAAACAATACAAAATAAGAGCAGAGCAATCACGGACACCTGAAACATCATAGATGGGATCAGGTGCCATGGAGGAGTGAGCATCCCCTGCCGACCGGTCACACTAGAGTCATTTGGCACTGCATTGTCGGATATCCTTTGTCTCTGTTGGTACCTGCTCAGTGCATGACGAAAAAGGGTTCGTCTTTATAGGACCCATTTTTGGGTTAAAACAAAATGCAAATAAAGCAAATACATCTTAAGAATATTTATTTGCATGCATAATTTTTAGCATACCAGTTTTTAAAGTAAAATGTCAGGATTTCTTTATCAATCTTGGCACAAGAAATTTAATTATAACACGGGTGTGACCGGTCGGCAGGGGATGCTCACTCCTCCATGGCACCTGATCCCACCTCTGATGCTTCAGAGGTCCGTGTTTACTCTGCTCTTATTTTGTATATTTGTTTAATGGACGTTGAGATTGAATACTGTTCGTCATTTCCATATCCATCTATGTATAATTTTCCTGTCTTCAAGATTTGTAAAATATGTACCGAAACATTGGTATCAAAAAGCCTGCATGCCAATAAACCTTTCTGATACTAGCACTCGTTAAACAGCAAATTTGAAATTTGCTCTACACATGCTTTACCAAGCATGCCAGAGCAGTACAATAAATTATTCTACATACACATATACCAATATTGATGCATATTTCTAAAGAAGTAGATGAAGGATATGGAGATAACGAACAGTATTCAATTTCAAAGTCCATAACACAATACAAAATAGGAGCAGAGCAAACACGGCCCTCTGAAATATCAGAGGCGGGATCAGGTGCTATGGAGGAGTGAGACTACTGAATAGAGATGCTTAATTTTTGATAGGCATAAAAGAAAAAAAAAACAATATATTATGGAAGTATTATATTACATTTCTTTAACTTACGTATCAATAGTGAAAAAGAGGGGGGGGGGTCATCACGTAGTACCTTTAGAGTGAAACTAAAGTTCCAATCACTTTAAATTGTCAGCGTGTATTGTGACAAAAAAATCATTACAAAGTGGACTGCTTCAGAGGATTTAGACATTGTCACATTTTCTATAAGTGTTTTTACGGTTTCTTTCTAGATTGCTGTAGGTCAGTTCAAAACGATCTCCCCCGCTCCTGCTGGGACTGGTCCAGCGCATGTTGGCTTGTTTGAATCACAGTAGCCAGTCTATTACTGGAGTCTTGGATTTCAGTAACCTGTTGATGATGGATTCTTGTTATTTAATCTTCAAATTTTTTTTCTCCTTCAAAGTCAGAAGACTTTCATCTTATTTCCTGTAGTGTATCATTCCTCACAGAATTGCTTTCCAATTCCTTTGATTTGATTTCCGTGTTGATGTAGTCCAAAACAGTATGGGCCGTTTGTTTGGTTGATTCTTTGATTGTATCCTGTTTAACGTCCCTCTTCAGAATATTTCAATGATATGGAGACGTCACCATTGCCGGTGAAGGGCTGCAAAGTTAGGCATATGCTCGGCACTTACGGCCTTTGAGCAGGGAGGAATCTTTATCGTGCTACACCTGCTGTTACACGGGGCCTCGGTTTATACGGTCTCATCCGAAGGACCGCCCAATTTAGTCGCCCTTTTCGACAAGCAAGGAGTACTGAGTACCTATTCTAACCCGTTTGTTTGGTCTGGGTTCTTTTTGTCTCCAACCAGAATGCCTCAAATTTGTCATTGTCGTCTTTGGCGGGAAAGTTCAGGGTACAAACGAACCGGGCGTGGAACCAGGTCGGGAATTTTCCTGATTGGGTGGCATATCTTAGACTTTATCTTCTCTAGGTCAGGACTAATCTTAGCTCCAGAATGGCTTCTACACTACTTGAAGATGCTTCTATAAAAACATGATGCATTATGGCTATGCTATTCTTGAGAAGAAGATTTTTAAGGAATTTTCCTATATATTTCTATGTAAAACTTTGGTCGGCCATTTTGACCCCGCCCTAACCCTGGGGGTTATGATTTGAACAAACTTCAATCTACACTATCTGAATATTCTTCCATATAAATGTATAGAAAGATATGATCCATTTTGGCTTTGCTATTCTTGAGAAGAAGATTTTAAAAAGTTTTCTTATATATTTCTATGCAAAACTTTTTTCGGCCATTGTGGCCCCGCCCAACCACCGGGGTCATGATTTGAACAAACCTGAGCATGCTTCCCCATAAGTTTCATCTTTCCTGGGACAGTGGTTCTTGAGACATGCCACCAAATTTTCATTTATTCCTAGTTATCTCCCATTGAATGAGGGCTTGGCCTTTGATTTGAACAAACTTGAATCCCCTTTACAAAGGATGCTTTGTGGCAAGTTTGGTTGAATTTGGCTCAGCGGTTCTTTAGAAGAAGTCGAGAATGTGAAAAGTTAACGACGACCGACATAAAACGGATAAATTGCGATCAGAAAAGCCCACTTTAGCCTTTGGTTCAGGTGAGCTAAAAAGCAGCTTTCCATCATGTATGGGTTAAATTTGATGATTGTAGGGCGGGCAGTATAAGTATCAGGCATGGTATATTTGGGAATACCTATCTATCAATACACTTTGTTTGCAATAAGAAACTAAGTCTGAAATTTCAAAAATTATAAGTTTACCACTCGATAATTACTAGAGGCCCATGGGCTTCATCAGATTCTCCCTTGTTATACTAACTGTGGCTTAAACCCTACCCCGTTGGTCATTATTTCAACAATTTCAATCTACTCAGGAAGTTTCCATATAAATTTAATTTTTTTCTGGTCCAGTGGTTAGTGTGAAGAGGGTTTATAGAGAATTTTCCTATGTATTTCAATGTAAAACTTTGATTGGAAGAAATACAGGAAAAGAAGAATTTTCGTTTCAATTTCAAAAGTGTTATCTTATGTTCAGATTTTTTGTTAACTTGATGTACTTAATTGTCATTAATGATATTCTGAGGGGAAGGGTTCTCTTGGGTAGAGGTCGATGGCTTTGCTGATTTTAGTTTGGGCTGGCAGGTCTTGCGATGCTTGGGATCCTAAGTTGTGTGAAGAGACTGATGAATCTGATGGCTCAAAATCCTCCCCCATCAAATGATATCCAACTCTTGTAGTCGTCAATTTGCACTGTAAATCTGCAATATGTGTTGACTGGTAGGTCTTCCTTTTTTCGAGTTCATTAAACATCTGGTGTATAAGGGCAGAAATTTCCATTTAATCTCAATTAATTTTCTTGTATATCTAAGACACTTCTGGTGGTCTGAGGGAAGAACCCCTAATAAACAGTAACAGTCCGATCGCTGTCCTAGGGAGGCCATACACGGGATGATGTCCGTGGGACATTGTCCTTCGTAACATGGTTTTGAAATAGGCCATTAATCAACCAAGCATGTTGTAAATTTACAAGGGCTCGACCCTCTAGACCATTTATGAGTTTTTAAATAAAAATGTTATTTTGGAGATGCAGAGTGTTTCGGTGATTTTTTAAAAAGAAATTTGGTTTTTCTTTTGCTCTTAAGGTCCGCTATCATCAGGAGCCCACGTTATTTATTAGCGTGACTTAATTATCATTTCGCATATGTTTTTGTGTTTACTGCTGAGCTGAAGAAATTATGACTTTAAACAATACTGCTGGTATTTTTGTTTCCAAAATAATAATTTTTTTTATTTAATTGATACAAAAGATAAGTGCACAAAAAAATATTGGCAAATAAACTCCTTTTTTAGTCTGTTTTCCGCCCTCAAATTGTAATTTTTTTGGACAAAATAAATTTCAGTCTTTAATATGATGAACATGCCAAAATTATTACAAAATGTGATTAAGATATTAATATTTTCCCACAAACTTACTAGAGATTATTTTTCAATGCTACTTCCTGACCTTTTTGCACTTACACAGGATTTGAATAATGACAATCATTGAAATTATTATATTTATCATCTCTTTCTGTTAAACTTGACCATACTCCTATGATATAATTTATCTAAATTTTATTTATTATAATAGGAATATCGAAAGTTTTATTTATTATAATAAGAATGTCCTAGGCCAGATGGTTTGTTGTGATCAGCATTATTTCATATTTATCAAAACATGAAATAATGCTGATCTAGAATATATCTGGCCTCGGACATTCTTTCACTGCACATGCTACTTCTCAATCGAAAAGAAAATAAAAGCACAAAAACTGCCAAACCGGTATTGATACTAAAATCCGGGATCCGGATTGAAAAAAAACAGAAAACAAACAATAATACAAAAAGTAACGTATATTCAAATACAAAATAGGGAAACAATTGCTGGGTTAAGGTCAAACAGCTTATTTGTTTGATGATACATACAACAGATATGGATAAGCGTCTTGCTGACCATGATTATCAGCTGGCAATCAACTGTTTTAAAAACAGCTGTTGTTAAATGTTCACATCCGCTTATTCAATTCCTCGCAAGTGTCGTCAGGTAGATAATGAGTGTTGGGAGGTGGAATTAAACTCACAACCATGGCAATGTCATTTTCATGCTTGATGATAAATACTCTAACCTTTTCATTTTTTTACACAGATTTTGCCCTCATAAGTCAAGGAGGAGTGGAAGATTTTCTCCTGTCGAAGTTTACGGATTTTTGTGTAAAGTTCGGCTCTTCCTCTTGAAAGGACTCCATGTATATATATTTTGTAGGTGTTGGAGGGGTTTTGGTTTCAAGTTTCTTTTATTAGTAGGCTTGATTTTGAACATATGCGCTTACATGTAAACATAAAACAAGGTATTGTCTTTTATTAGCAGGCTTGATTTAAGAACCCAATACTCCTAGATTGCAGCGTTCCTTTGCTCTTAACAGAGCCTACCTCAAGAAATGTTTTGTCAAGATGTGATTTCACATTTGGCAGTTTATCACTCTGCCATTATATTGGATGGGTGATGAATCCACTATCACTTTCTTCGTCACTGGAGGTAAGCTCCACCTTCAGTATCTTCCTCACCTGGGCCCTCCTCATTTCATTTTCCCGCCCCACTGATGGCTAGATTGTATAATGCTTGCTTTCTTTTCTTTGCTTTTCTGAAAAAAGGAAAAAATGTTGTAAATACCTCAATACAGTTTAAAGTATTGCATATTAACGGTGAATAACCTAATTAACAAGCAAAAAAAAAAAACTGGAGTCTTTGTTATTGTATGCATGCAGGGGCAAACTTTAAGGTATTACCATCCTCCGGTGATATCTGAGTTCTTTTTGGTAAAATCTGCTATTCAATTCCCTATCCAGTAAATATAAATCTTTTGGGAGAATGCTCTTTGAATAAGTGTAATGGAAATAATCTAGTGCATGTATATGAATTGAAAAAACTGAAATTTTTGTATATTATTTTAATAAATTATTCAACCTTTTAAAACATTGCTTGCTAAGGACAACAACTCTTTTGCATGTATCTTCATTATGGCATTTCTTTATACTTATAGTACTTCTAATGAAGTGGTTTCCCTAGAACAAGCACGTTAATTCTTTTGTAAACATTTAGTCGGAAATTAAATTTAATATAAGGCGTTTTCAGTGCGGTAAGTGTTTAACGAATTAGGGCTTCCACAAGACAATGAAGACTTTCGTTTACACTATCGGGTAAGTAGAAATATATTTGAATTTTTTCTTTATTTTATGGAAGTTAACGCTTAAGTCGAACTCAACCAAACAAATCCATAGAACCTGAAAATCAATTCCTGTGGTATATGTCCATCTTCTGCTCAAATTCATTAAGTCTCTCATTTATATTTTTCTGCAGTCCTATGATGATGCTTCTCACCTCCTTCATCCCCAGAAAGTTCTCCATCATATACCGTATGAGTAGAATTTTTAGCAAGGATTTAATTTTGGCATTATTAGCGAGGGTGCTGACATCGCTAAAATTGAGTATCGCTAAAAATAAATTACGTGTTATTTGTAATGAACCTATTTAGTAAGCATTTTAAAATCGCTAAAATTACCAGAAGTGAAAAAAGAATTAGATAGATTACACGATCAGTACGTACTGGTTCCTGCCGACAAAGCAGGTAACAACATTGTCTTCGTTTGTAAGGCTCATTATATAAATTGCATTCTAGAAGAACTTGGATTAAATTCTACAAGTGGTAATCCTACTTATACATATACTTCTCTTTCTAAGGAAGAAATTCTTCAAAATCACCTGTCAGTTTTGAATACTTTTAATATTCCACAGAGCCAAAATGAATTTGAACTACCTTATATATATTGGATTCCGAAACTTCATAAGAATCCTTACAAACAAAGATACATTGCAGGTTCCAGTAAATGTTCAACCAAGCCTCTTTCGTTACTTCTCACTAAAATATTGACAGTAGTGAAGGAAAAACTTCAAGAGTACTGTACAACTATATATTCAAGAAGTGGTGTAAATCAGATGTGGATACTTAAAAATTCTAAAGAACTTTTGGACAATTTGAAATCACAAGACTTTACAAAAATCAACAGCATAAAAACTTACGACTTTTCAACTTTATACACAACAATTCCCCACGACAAATTAAAATCCAGGCTTTTTGATATCATTGACAGCTGCTTCTTCAACAAAAATGGAACTCGTAAGTTTACTTACCTCGTCATTGGTCATTTGAAAAATTATTTTGTTAAAACAGATTCTGATTGCACACATAAGTACTCTGAAGTTGACATCAAGAAGATGCTTGAGTTTCTGATTGACAATATCTATGTGGTTTTTGGAGACCAGGTATTCCAACAATCTATTGGAATTCCCATGGGTACAAATTGCGCTCCGTTATTAGCAGACTTATTTTTATATTCATATGAAGCAGAATTTATGCAAAATCTTTTGCGTGAAAAGAAGAAAACACTTGCTGTGGCCTTCAACTCGACATTTAGATATATCGACGACGTATTGTCAATTAATAATGATAATTTCCATTCCTACGTCGACACGATATATCCTGGTGAGCTTGAGATAAAAGATACCACAGAGTCCGACACTTCTGCTTCATACTTGGATATTTTACTTGAAAAAGACACTAATGGTAATCTAACAACCAAGCTATATGATAAACGTGATGACTTTAACTTTTCTATCGTCAACTTCCCTTACTTATGCAGCAATATACCTTCATCACCTGCATACGGAGTATTTATATCTCAGTTGATTCGATACGCAAGAGCATGCTCTACGTATGAACAATTTCTTAAACGAGGTAAATTATTGACAAGCAAGTTGATGAAACAAGAATATCAACAGTCTCGTTTAAAGTCATCATTTCGTAAATTCTATGGTCGATACAATGACCTTGTCAGCAAATACAATTTATCATTGAATGAAATGCTGACTGACGTTTTTCATACCAATTGTTAGTCCATTATTTATACACTGAATTGACCACGGATTTTTTCCGTTATTTCCTGATTATGACAACGAGCACACGGCGGGTGTGACCGGTCGGCAGGGGATGCTCACTCCTCCATGGCACCTGATCCCACCTCTGATGTTTCGGAGGTCCGTGTTTGCTCTGCTCTTATTTTGTATATTTGTTTAATGGACGTTGAGATTGAATACTGTTCGTTATTTCCATATCCTTCATGAAAAACGTCAGTCAGCATTTCATTCAATGATAAATTGTATTTGCTGACAAGGTCATTGTATCGACCATAGAATTTACGAAATGATGACTTTAAACGAGACTGTTGATATTCTTGTTTCATCAACTAAGTAAGAAATAATCACAAATTGATCCAGTGTTGTATTAATCAGGTTGGGCACACACACCCAAATGGTCATTTAACCCCCGTTTGGTGGCCAATCGCCCATATCGGCGTCTTTATTAACCAACAAATGGTGGTCTTTTTTATTCAAATCCAATTTTCATTGATATAGAGCAAAAGCGCATTTACTTAGGCATTGGGGAATTTTAATTAACATATTCATCGCACATTTAATACAATTTAGTCAATTTTCCATGTGGAATTTTTGTGGAACTTCGTAAATACGAAACCGACAGCTGTTCGTGACGGCCGAACTATAAGCTCAAACAATACGAAAAATTATTTTATTGCGTATAGTTTAGTAAAAATACATTTAAGCAAGAAGTGTTAGTCTAAAGAAGTAACTTTTCAAACGATCTTTCGATCTGCGTCTATATAAATCTTTATTAAATCCCGTTAAACACGAAGTCCTCGAATCTTATTCATATGGTGGGCATTTAGTGCTATTATATTCATTTTTCCTACATTTGAATGTAACAACAACAAGAGGCCCACGGGCCTTATAGGTCACCTGAGTATCATGTAACAACTTTCCAACGATCGTATTTGGTTCGTGTTTTAATCCAAAAGCCATGAAATTCACAAATTTTGAAAGAGGCACCATTGCTTATCAAAGGGCAGATTTCAAAGCATTAATTTATTTTTAGTCAAAGTACCCCTGACCCAGTGGCCCTGAATTTATCTATTTTGAAAGAGGCCCCTCTCTTCATTATAAGGCCAGCATTTTTTTTTTATGTTTAGGTTTAGTTATGAACATGAGAATAAAAAAGTCCTGAAGGAAAAGGAAATAAAAATTTTTTTTTTTGATAAATCAATTGTACATTCTTTTTTCATGCTATCCTAATAGGCTCCTTACCACTGGACACATAATGCTTACAAATAGTAAAGTAGAACATTTAATTGCTTATTTCATCATCTGCCAGTTTGGGCCAGTTATATATTGTGATGTTGGTCAAAATATATTTTAAAAATCAATTCTTTAAAAGTCTTTCAATATATCTTCATTTTTTAAATATATTGTGTTAGATGAATGTGTAGACATTGTTCTAAAATTTACTTGATGCCTAAAATTATAATTCCTATCATAAAACAGACAGGGAGTATTGGGGAGTACGGTGAACATTTTTTCAATTAAGTGTAAAATAATTTCTCTGGCTGATACAAATGATACTACATGCCTGTATATATTTGTATATTCTTGCCTTTTAATAGTTGAATTTTTTTTTTATTTCTTCAGGTTATTGTATTTGTTCATTTCTTCTGACCTCAAATGGACTTAACTTCTCCCATACGGCATAGTTTTATTCATTACATCTGATGCATAAGCAACCCTTATCTGAAGAATGATGCTTAGACTGTAAGCTATAACAAAGACCTAAACAATGTCGCTGGCAATATGCAATAGCTACCACGGGCAGTTTAAAACCTGGGGGAGGAAAATAATTTACAGACAGAAACTTTTGAAACGAATACATAATTATCTCACCAGCATGTCATTGTGCAACAAAGTCGTCAGCATTTTATTTGTCCTTTGAACGGGTGAAACGTTTTAAATGGCACTCGTATCGATGAATTTTACACTAAACCAAGCTAGCTTTATTTACCCGCCGCTTCATCTTAAAACCGGAAGTGCGAGTTCGTAAATTTGAAATCTCGATCCCGACTCATATTTGAAAGAAAATTTTTTTTTTTACTTTTTTCTGAATATTCAAAACCTTGAGCGGAGGCTTTGTACAACTGAAAATAAAATAAATCATGGCCTTAAATATGTAATTAGATCATTAGCATATTAACCAGGAGCAAAGGATAAGATGTTCAAAGAATTCATGCAATTCACTATATAATCATTAGAGCCCCACCCTAAAACAAGAACCCCTGAAGCTGGGGCCATAAAATTCACAATTTTGGTAGAGGCACTCTTGCTCATCATAACTATGTACTTAGTTGGATTATTTAATACCCAGGGCAGAGAAGAAGATTTTCAAAGAAATAATGTATTTTCACTATATAATTAATAGAGCCCCGCCCTAACACCAGAACCTCTGACCCTGGGGCCATAAAATTCACAATTTTGGTAGAGGC
>PRKT01000462.1:366383-402059 GCA_003671525.1 Saccostrea glomerata
AATGAAATGCTGACTGACGTTTTTCATACCAATTGTTAGTCCATTATTTATACACTGAATTGACCACGGATTTTTTCCGTTATTTCCTGATTATGACAACGAGCACACGGCGGGTGTGACCGGTCGGCAGGGGATGCTCACTCCTCCATGGCACCTAATCCCACCTCTGATGTTTCGGAGGTCCGTGTTTGCTCTGCTCTTATTTTGTATATTTGTTTAATGGACGTTGAGATTGAATACTGTTCGTTATTTCCATATCCTTCTCTTGACTTTACATTTCAATTCCAAGTTTCATTTAACTTTTTTTAGTTCCTTCATGGCCAATTCAAATGTGTCCCGAAGAACAGACAAAGAACTTCAGGATACAAGGAGAAAGACATGTGTCCATTTATTCCATATGGTGACAGTTGATGACCTTCATCTTCGGATTAGGATATCTCAAAAACTCTTTTACCAGGTAACAGTTATTAGAGGTGTGATTTTTTCCAGACTGGTATCATATATATCTGTAATTGAAGCAAGTGTAAGTCCATTCATAAGTTCATAACATAATGAATAATACACTAATTGTTTTTTAGGTTGTGACATGGTCCATCGACCAAAAATCTGAAGATGATCTCTGCAAAGAGGTGAAAAGGATGGGCATTTCCTTCAGAATTTGGGAAGAAAAAGGAGATGACAAGTTAAGCACAAAAGTCAAAAAGTGGACGCAGCCAACGGGTAAGATGATAAAATATATAAAAATTTTTTCAAATAAAAAATGATTTAATGTAACTTATCAGATGATAAAAAATATACAGTCTCTCTGATTTATTTACAATAATTTGAATTCTTTTAAGAAGATGACTTACGAACAATCATCCATAAAATGAAGCTGTCCAGTGTACTGGACGATGAAAGAGACCGTCGCTATGTAAACGTCGAGAGTTTAATAGTAAGCCAGCTGAAAGATGAGCTCTCCTCTAGAGGACTGGCCAAAAAGGGGAAAAGTGTGTTTTGGTTGCTCGATTAAAAGAAGCAATAGGAAGCAACACAAAGGTTTGTTTAAATTCAAGATCTATTAATTCAGTTGTATAACATTTTAATACAAATATATGTGATATTACACTTTGTAAATGTAAACTGATAACAAAAGTAAGGTTAATCTTCATGACATTGAAACATATTTCAACGGAATGAATGTACAAGTCTTTAAAAAATAATTGTAAAAACAATACATCTACTACAATTTGGTGTGAAGCTATTCTTAAAAATATCTTTCCGGATACAAACAAAGTGTCACTCGAGGCTGCAAGTGTCATATGAATTATCAGATGATGAATGCGAACAAGATTTGGACATCAATGCATTGCAGGAGATCTGGCAGGGATTTCATGAGCTAATGGAAGGTCTGCGGGTCCTTCCAAACTCAGTGACCTACAAAACAGGCAGAGTATTTCAAAATGATGCTAAAGAATGGGCTACAAATTTTCGCAAACAAACCTTTGATGAAGATGGATATAATTCAATTTCTCTGTTGTTAAATCTTTTAAAATTTTAATTTCAGCCTTGGTGTACCATGTTCCCTGATTTCTTGACAAGTTTAAGTACTTGCATGATATTGGAGTTGCCCAAGTGGAAAGGAAGAACTTTGACCACAGACAAGCCTACTTCAGAAGTACAAACAGAAATGGGGGCAGAAACCCGCAGAATATTTCAAAACAGGTATGTACATTTTTATGTTCTACAACTATTAGGTCTTCTTTCTGAAATAAAAAAAAGTATCAGCTTAGTTTAATAAGATTAATATTTTTTTTCTCAGATCCTTGAAAGAGAAAACCGAATGCTCTGGTCAGATGTGGAAGAATTAGCAGGGTAAAGAGGCCTTATGTGAAGAAAACAGACAAAAGTTTATAGTTATCTTTCATGCAGAGAATTTTACTTACTTTTTCTTGCTTGTAACTCTGTTACTCCTCGACCTAGTTAAGTTAAAATAAATCCAAGCAGGACCAGGGATGTTTGTGATGGTTGGTGTGCATGTTTGAGGACGTTCCTCTTCCATGCCAGCCCAGCTACATCTTCATGATATAGAAAAATAGCATTTAATTTGTTTATTTGACTCAAGTCCTAATACCAATAGAACCAGTAATCGAAGTGGCGTAAAATTTATTTACCAAACATACATCAAACGCATATACACGTAAAATATGATTAAAGAATATGAGAAAAATAATAGTTACAAAAACCCATACACACTATTACAAAAATTACTTAACATACAAAAGGCAGTGCAGCCACAAAGTAATGCTACTTTAAATGGAAGCAAAATTGGGTTGGGTGGGTGGGAGAAAAAAGAGCTGCTCGCCGAACAGCTTGCATAAATGGCGCCAAAACTGCAATACTACGCATGGCAATGCGCAAAGAACGATAACTCCCGCAAACCTGTGCATACAGGGACCGTGTCAAAATTTATTTTATCATAATAAAAACCACTAAAAGAAATTCCAACCCCGCTTCCACGAAATAGGATTTTAGTGTTTAAGCAAATGACATATCCCCCTTTTTTGCCTGTCAAAGGATGACTGCACTTAAGGAAACTTAGAAATTGCGACATAATTAATTTAAAATGGGCATATTTCTTTAAATGTTAGAAATGGCCAATGTCTTAACTGCAACTTTATGTAATTACGTTAATTAAAAGTTCGTATTAACGAAGTTCGAAGTCTTTTTAATTGGGAGGGTCAACGCATATTCTGGAATCTCCATAGGATAACGAGTACGCCCACCTTTTTACAGGCTTAATACATAGTCAGCGCATGTTTGTCTATTGTTCGCCTTTTTATAGTAGTTGTATATTTATATATTTTACCTCATATTAAAAGGAGATCAATAGACAAACATGCGCTCATGGTTAAAAAAGAAAAAAACCGCTTCTTCGTGTGTTCACTTTCTCTATAGTAAACAGGCCATTTTGACCACGTTGTTACCTGTTGAATATTATAATTAACCACGTGATTTCTATACCCAGGTAACTGTGAATACTAAAATTCCATCACGTGACATGTAAGGAAACACGCATTCTGCTGGGCGATAGTGAATGTCCATATCTGTTTCAATCCATTCCTATCGAACCACGGGTTATTCTTTTTTCTCTTAGATATCTATAAGATTATTTTCATATTTATCTCAGATAAATCTCAGTTCTATTTTATTTTATATATTGTTGAGTGTGTTATATGTCTCTACATGTTCGTAGTCTACAAGAAAAAAGAAATTTATTTATTATGTTTTGAACCATCACTTATCATGAACATCCAAAGTAAGATCCAGTAAATAAAAATGAAATCATACCATACCCTGCACACTTATTTGTGGGGAGATGAAATTAAGAAAAAGTAATTGTGACGTTTTTCTTTCCTTTTTTATAAAAAGGGAAAAATAAAGCGAGTCTTAATGTTGTTATCGGGTCTCGATCCCAGATCCCAGACCTCAATATTATTGATTCTTTGCATTACCGACTGAGCTATTCGGCACTTATATTCGAACACACGAATAGTTAACATCAGCCATTGCTGTTGATTACCAATGGCTACTTCTACCGGTCGACATTATTTATTAGTTATATACTTTATTGGAAAAGTTATAAAATATTAGTGATAAACATACGCCGCTCGCTTAATACCCATGAGCAAATATTTTAACTGGTAATCCTCTGGAATAGGGTCTGGTAGATCACAGAGTTTGTGCATGTGTGGTATAATATTCAAGTATTGCTGAATTGAACAAAATTTGAAACGCTTCACTTTTGCCAAGTAAGTCGCATATAACTGTAATGTTTTTGAAGTTGCTGGTAGTGGGGGCACACTGATATGGTCACAAAATTCCAGATATGTCTTCATATGAGTGCGATAAGTGGAAGTTGTTGAGTTAGCCCATGCCTTTCTTTTCAAAGCGGATGCTTGGTCTTGTAGGGACTGTACAGTGAATCCACCTGGCAAAGATAAATGGTAATGACATATGAGACAACAATGTTGCAACAGAAAAGTTATCGTGTTGTAGGGAAGGCACTAAGGAATACAATTTTGTAAGTTGACCCGGCTCATGGAGACGGGAACATGCATCACCTATGTTGTTTTGTTTGCCTGGTAAGTATTTAGCACTGATAACACAATTATACAGGGCAGATATCCAGAATAGAATGCGGCACATGAGCTGTACAAGGGGAATCCTGGAAGATCCTTTGTTAATCCACGACACGGCCGAAGAATTATCACTATGTATGATCACTTTACTATTCACAAAGTATTTGCTCCACCTACACACAGACAAGAAAATAGCGATAAATTCTTTAACATTAATATGGGCCATGGCACATGCCGGTAAATCTAATGGCCAATTAATGTAAAAGTAGTCTCCATTGTAGTATCCTCCACCTCCCTCGGAAGAAGCATCTGTCTGGAGTGAGGTGATGGGGCGTGGATCCTGTATACGACACGTGCCATTGAATATCGACATGAATGATATCCACCACTGAAGGTCTGCAAAGAAATCATCGGTGAGCAACACTTTGTGATGTCTCTCAGTAACAGCATTCTTCAAATCCAACACTCTACGGAGAAAAGTACGACCACCACATATTACTTGGGAGGCCCAGTTGAGCTTTCCAATAAGTGTTTCTAACTGTCTGACACTAGCTCGCTTTCTCCGAGTAAAAGCTCCCAATAAATTGTTGAAATCTTGTAGCTTTGCTGATGGCAAAGATAGAGTCATTTTCACTGAATCTACTACCACCCCTAGAAATACCAGCTGCTGGGAAGGACCTTCAACCTTGGACCAGTTAATAGCAAAACCTAGTTTTCTAAGTAGGCTAAGAAGTGTATACAATGCTCTTGAACATTCATAAAAGTTTTTCCCAAAAATCAAAAAATCATCAAGATAAGCAATTGCAGTATAACCATACACTTTCTTTAAAATTCTACAGACTGCACTACTAAGCCGTTGAAAAATCTGAGGGCTCTTAGCAGCGCCAAAGGGAAGCTTAGTGTCATACAAATATGTTGGCGACGTAGCATTTACAAACTGCCATTTTAACCCAGTAGCACAATAGTTAGAGGGGTGAATGGGGACTGATCTATATGCAGACTGTAGATCTATCTTAGCAAGATAACAACCTTCACTAATAAGCTTGCTAACAACACGTAAATCCATGTATGAACATGAAGTATCTGACTGTACATAATCATTAATAGACATATGCAATGGGCGACTAGCATCATGGATAAGTCTAACCTTAGAATGTGATTTAGGGATAGCTCCTAAGGCACTAATAATAGTAGGTTTGACACAAGTAGCCATATAATTTCCATTTGACAATTCATACAGTATCTGTTTCTCAACTTGTTCTGCATATTGAAAACATGACTGATAATTATCAACTTCACATGGGACAAGTTGCTGCTCAGCTCCCTCATCAATAATTCTAAAGCCCTCTTTTATCCCCTCGCATAAGAAGTTGCAATCAAAATCATCTTGTAAACAAATTCCCAAACAGAGTATTTTAACCCTGAGGAGGAATCAGAGCAGCAACCCGTCCCATTCCCTAGTTTTTTGGGTGAGACAGAGCATTATGAGTTTGTGAATAACAAACAAAACAACAATGCTGCAATTTACAGTTGGTAAAGTCACATGTTTCCATATTAAATTTTCTGCAAATCTCTTTGCCTTCAGGTGTGAATGGACCACGTCGACTTCCTTTCTGCTTGGAGGTACCCTCCTTCTTAGCGTTAGTTCCCAATGATCCTTGCAGGGTCTGCATGGTAAGGCTGTTGGGTTTAGGGATCAGTTGAAAATCCTGAAGGTGAGGACGAGATACACCCCATCGAAACTTTTCCTTAAATTGCAGTTCCCTGTACTCACGGTCAAAGAGAAGGACACTACCTTTGACGTACTTGTTGAATAAGCGATTAATGTATTTGGTATACTCCAGGTAGTCACGCACTCCCTGGTCATCAAGTTCCTGATTAATGATCATTTCCTGCATAATGGCAGCATTACCATAGCCCCACTGTTCGATGGACAGTTTATAATAGTCACGATCAAGCTTTTTGTTAATCTTCACTCCAGTGTTGGTAAGTGTGAGAAGGTCCTCCTTCTCTTGTTGCATAATGGGGTCAAGCCAAACGTAGTTATGAACGAGCCTCACTTTCCCTTTATTACTGGATTGGCTCTGTGTAAATGCAGTAGAAACATGAGAGGGGAACAATTTCATAAGATTACTGAGGTCAACCGTACCTTGTGGGGGTTGTACATTCGGTGTAGGCTCCACTCCAGAAGCAGTCGCCTGATTCTCAGGTGCGCGAGTTGTACTTGGGCTTTGGCCAGGGCTGTCTTTCTCTTGCATGGCCACTATAGTCTGTTTGCAAGCATCAATATTCTGAAGGAGTTGCATTTTTCGTTTATGTAATTCTAAGGTCTGGAGCTCCTTCTCTAGAACGAGTATTTCACTTGATATAGTTGGGGCTTTTGGGACTGCATGTATTTTCGGCGTGGTGGCCCGAACTTCCTCTGTTGATGTCGTTGTGGCCAAGCCGCCAGAGGCCACTAAATCTGCTTGGTTGTCACTCATTTCGTCAGACGAGTCGTCGCACGATCTTAAAAGGTCAAGCGCAGTCCGATCTCTTGGACGAAGATCGTATTGGTGACCCTCTTGCATGGAGAGAAAAAAGAGCTGCTCGCCGAACAGCTTGCATAAATGGCGCCAAAACTGCAATACTACGCATGGCAATGCGCAAAGAACGATAACTCCCGCAAACCTGTGCATACAGGGACCGTGTCAAAATTTATTTTATCATAATGAAAACCACTTGAATATAAATTGAATGGATTTATATACAATTATTTCTAATAAAACATATTATCTTAAATGTATTAGCCTATTTTATTTTATGTTCAAGCTTGCATTTCTTTATCTTATTCCATTTTAATTTAAAAAAAATTATAACATTTGTGGCGTCGGTAGTCCAGTGGTTAAGGTGCCGGACTCCAAACCGAAAGGTTGTGAGTTCGAATCCTGGCCGCGACAAGAAGACGTTGTGTCCTTGGGAAAAGCACTTGACACGAATTTCCTCACTCCACTCGAGTGTAAAACGAGTACCTGGCTATAGACAGTGAAAGATATTGTCAGAATGTTAGTGTTCTAGCGCTGATAACGGAACTTGCACTGAGAAAGATTCTTGATTGTTAAGGTCTGCTGGGGCAATAATGCATTGTAAAGCGCTTTGAGTAGCATTTATGCTAGAAAAACGCTATATAAATACGATCATTAGGTCTTTCCACCTTTCTGTGGAAAGACCTATTGATTTCCTTCTGTTTCTTCTTTTCCTTTTTTATTATTTTTCCGCCGTGTGATTTTTGTTTCAAGATTTATCGAAAAGATTTGTAGTCTATAAGAATGTACTCCGTAAAGATGTTTGCAGTTGACCCTGCGTAAATGAACCTTGACCGCTTTCGAAGTTATTGCCCCTTTCACAAGAAAAAAAAAAGAAATGCTTGTTATCGATACTCCTCAAAAACCGTAAACCGCAGAGGTATGAAACCTTTACGAATGTTTTCAACTAATTATGGGGACTCTTCAATCTATTCATTGCGAAAGTATTCGGTGACCCCTTCAATGAGTTATTGCCCCTGAAACTTTGTGAATTTTACAAATAATTAAAAAATTTCATAACAAGAAGTCATAGAGACATGGGACCAACTGCATATTATTCATTGACCTTTGACCTTAAAATTCATGTAAAGGTCAAGGTCATTCCAAAAATGAGAAAATTAGCTTTTTTGTATCTCTTTTGTCTTTCAACATATACTTAATGTCAATGCATCATCAATATGTACTCTCAAAACTGTTTCAAATATTTCATTCTTGTCCCCTAAGATAAAACCTTTTAAAGTTATTGCCCCTTGTGCAAAAACCTTGTTATGGCTACACCTCCGAAACTGTAGACCCTAACTACACCAAACTTTCACTAATATCTTAAGGGTCTTTAGACCAAACTTCAATGTATAAGTGCAAAGAATCTGATTACCCCTTATATGAGTTATTGCCCGTTAACTTTTTTATACTTACTATTAAACCTTGTTTCTTGAAAACTATAAATGGTAGAAGCATGGGGTCAATTGCATTGTGACCCTTGACCTTCGACCTTGAATATTTTGTCACAATCAAAGGTCAATGTCATTCCAAAAATTAGAAATTAAGCTCTTTTTATATATCTTTTGTCTTTTAACATATGCAAACAGTCTCTGCATCTATAATATGTACTCTTAAAACTATTTCAAAGATTTCATTCTTGATCCCCAAGATTGACCCTATCAAAAGTTATTGCCCCTTATGCGAAAAACATTGTTATCGTTACAACTTCAAAATTGTAGACCGTAGAGGCATGAACTCTTCACTAATGTCTTAAGGGTCTTTAGGCACACCTTCATTGTATGAGTACTAAAGGATTTAATGACCCTTTATATGAGTTATTGCCCTTTAACTTCTTTGCACTTAATATTTAAACTTATAGCTATAGAACTAAAAGTCGTCGAGACATGGGGTCAATTGCAATGTGACCCTTTACCTTTGACCTTGAAGATCTAATCAAGTTCAAAGGTCAAGGTCATTTCCAAAAAAAAAAAATTATTTTAATTTTCTTTTTTTAAGCCATTTCCCTTAAAATTATATTGGAGAGTTAAATATAAAACTATAAGAAATTTAAAAAGGTGGAAAGACCTCTTATTGTTCTGTGAACATTAAGTCTCCTAGTTATTATTATTAACATTTGAAATTATTGATGTGCTATACTAGTAATTTTTCTATAATGAAACGCAGTCATTATAATAAGGTTTACTAAACTGAAAACATTTTCATCCAAATTATTGACATTGAAAGTGACTATATAATACCTTGTACAGTTTTTGTGGCAATATTGTTGCCTGGCTTTATATGCCCACCATATGTGGACATATTCCCGTTCTGAGACATGTGTTTCTGTTGACGTCTTGTATCCTCGTTTCATCCAATTATTGCCAAGGACTAATGACACCTCATCTACTCTGAGGTTACAATCAACATTTCCATTGTCCTTGGGAATCTTTCGAATTTCCTCACGTAAAGTGGCAGAAAACGTTTCAGCAGAAATTGGTACATTCACAGTTATTCTGGATTGGTGTCCTATGCTGCCTTCCGGGGTTTACCTTACATCCGCCAGACTGTCAAAAACGGCTTGTTTTAGAGACAAGATTTCCATATTGTCGTCAGATTTCGGAAGGTTTAATATGTCCCTATTTAGTTTGCAAGAATCGGGGTTGTTTATATTTCTCCCGACAAATGATTGGAGTTCAGGGTTGTGCTCGGCCGAGATCCATGTATCCGGACCATTCCAGTCTTTCCATTTTACAAGATACTCTTTGTCCCCGTTCGCTCCACGCACATCTAGTATGTCCTCAGCTTCCCACAATTTCTGAAAGAATGTTTTATTATAGTTTCAATGCGATACTCAATCTACATGTAAGTGGATCTAACAGACAAAGAGACTGGGTAATAAAAAGAGAAACAAAGAATGGGAAAGTGAATAAATTTGATTGTATTAATACTTGGCTTATCAGTTCAATTTTTTAAAAAATAAGTAAATTATACAGAAATATTAAAATCTTGTAACACCCTACTTCTTGAAATTAATTTTAATGAAACAATAAAAGCGTATAGAAGTTAAGTCTAAGCTGGATTTTCGTTTTGGCAAACCTCCTCCTCCCTCCACTCCAGGGCACTTTATGATACATACAAACATCCGTGTTTTAGTGCACTACCCGTTTTAAGAAATTATATATCATTTTTTGTCGTTTATATGGGATATTTTTTTGGTAAAAACCTGTCCCAGCTTTGACTTTAGAAGGCCGCTACTTGCCTCCGTGCCTGAATATTCTATCATCATCAAGAATTTTCAATGCAGTAATTGCTATTATAAATGATATTTATTCAGATTCGTTAACATATTTAACAATAATAATAATTTATTTTTACCTCTTGATTTCTCTGCTCATGCTTAAAGTTAACGTTATCTTCCCATTCTCCGAATCTTTGATGCTTTTTCTTAATTCTTTTTTCCATAGTCCGATTGTTTTCGTTGTCCTGTTTATAGCCTTGATAGCGTGCATTTAAACAAGCAGATTTTTGAGATAAGGTTGGGTATGGCGCGGTGCCGCGATCGAGAATCGAACCCGGGCCTCCCGATCTAAAAACTTGTTCAGCATGGATAGTGACAGTTCCATACCTTTAGTCTTTAGCATTTAAAGTGAATGTCATCGGTCTTTTGGATATTATATTTAAGAAAAATATATCCCGTCCCGCAATGGGCTTTGGTTATAAATGCAACTATGCATTTATAAACATTTAACCTTAAGTGGATGATTTCTTTATCAGGTTGAAAAATCGTTAAATGGGGTAAAAGTAACATTCAATTATATCGATCACATATTACATGTAGGAATCCCTCTCCTCTTTACCAGTTTATTTTCTAAGACAGGACTTATGTTATCGTAACCTATATCGATTATATCAAAAACGTGTGATGAATAGATTGAGTCTTCTCAATATTAGACCCAGTTAACGAAATATGGATCACGTGATACTCGTACGGTACAGTCCATAAAAACATAATTTGTGTACCCATGAGAAAAAAGTCTATAACACAAATAATAAATGCATGTTACCGCTTCAACAAAGATTACTTTCATCATATCAAGAACATATAGAATACTCATAAAGAAAATACAAAGAATATATGGAGTATTCATAACTGAATTCAAAGAAGTAGCATATATAGATATATTGAACTATCCTTATAAATATAAAAAATAACTCATATTCACACCTTATATTCTCTAAAAAATTTTAATTTCTTAATTTTTATCAGACATTTCAAAGAAACGTCCCCGCTTGTAATTTCATGACATCCAGTCTTCTCAGTCCCTTGATTTTTAGATTTTAAGTAAAAAGTTCACTTTGTTTTAGTAAATATGCATGGCTGATATAAATCTTCGTAAATCAACAGAAAATTGTACTCCAACCAAAAGTTTATTTAAACAATAAAATGCTTTCTTTGTTCGTTGTTACTAGAATGAACGGAAGCAGCTGTTGCAGAAAAATTTTTTCTGCAATAGCTGCGACCGTTCATTCCAGTAACAACGAACAAAGAAAGCATTTTATTGTTTATATTTATATCTGTTTAAATAATCAATTACAGTAGGATTAAAAAGATTAATTATTGTATTAATGATGCGAACGTCTTTATACGTTTCATTGATGGAACAGCCATTGATTAAGAAATCTGTACTGGCGACCTGCCTACTGTAGTTTATGCAGTGATGAACGCAATGGGGTTTCTTAAGAAATAAAGGAGAAAATATTCA
Organism: Saccostrea glomerata; assembly: GCA_003671525.1. Lineage (NCBI taxonomy): Eukaryota > Metazoa > Mollusca > Bivalvia > Ostreida > Ostreidae > Saccostrea > Saccostrea glomerata. Next base: position 377,814 of record PRKT01000462.1, read on the forward strand.
GTGGATGTAAATATAAAAGAAATAATCTACATAAGCTGATATCCTTCACTGTGAGTAGTAAGCTTTTTCGGGAAATATCGTGAAAATGAAGTGAAAAGTTTTTATTTAGGTCTCATAGCCACCTTAACCAAATTTATAATTTGATAGTCACTTTCTATGTTTATAAGAAATTCACATGCAAATTTTGGTGTTGGTTAAAGTTGGTTATGACATGCGTAAGAGTTACCTAACACAGCCACCCTCTTGAGTTAAAATCCCATTACTCTAATGCTAATACGGACCTTACTTTGTGACCCTATATCATAAAAAAAAATATTGTTTCATTAACCAACCAATATTTATCATTAAATTGGAATATAAGCCTAGTGATCCATGCAATTTTTAAGGGAAAAAATACTATCTGAAAATTTGAGGTCAATTTAGGCCGCAAAACGGCCTTATAGAGAATGATCCTTTGTAAAACTGTTATACGTGTATTATCACATGACATTAATGCTTATTGGAATGACATAGTGTACCCCACTATGTATTGAATTGAGACCCCCATGACAGTAAAGTGACTAGTACATGCAGAATTCATGTCTGAGAAAACAATATCCAAACAGACTAACGGAGGAATAGTTAAACAGACTGACAGGCAGACGATTAGATTACAGGTACTCAGTTTTCATCTATATAGGGGACTATTTCTCTGCTGATCAAATATAATATAATGAAATTAAATGATTCCTCGGAGCGTTGTGATAATTGGACCTTTTATGTTAATAATTGAAAAGCAAAGTAATGAAATCAGACTGAGATATTAAGTCAATGATGCTATTTTTAATTTCAATTCATGAAGCATTTTTACTAATGTTTTCATATTACCTCGTTTTCGATGGAAAACATTAAACTGTATTCTCTTAACTTTAGAAGTGCGGAAGTTCGATTGGAAGTAATTCAACACTAAGTAGCCATGGGTAAATTGCTGAGGTTTTATACATTCTTTATAGAGACGATAAGAATTAATTATATCGGAAATAAAAATTATTAAACAGAAATAAAACACAAGTACTTTGATGAGCACTTATTGATGACCCATTCTTCTTATAGAATTTAATGTTCTTTTTTTCAGAAATTATCGATATGTTAATTCATGCTTTTGTACAGTTTACAAACTGAATATGTCGACTAAAAATGAGGTAAATGAGTGCCAACAGTATGTTGGAAAACCTGGTCCTCTTATACTACACAGATTCTTTCATGGAGGAACTCTGCTTCAGAGTACGCGTGTTAGAATTGGATTATAAATACTAACGATGTAGACTTCTCTGATAAGCAGTCACATCATAAGAACATTTCCGAATTTATTTTTTTTATTGAAGAATTTTGTTTGACATAAGGAAATCAAAACCTGAATATAGTGATTAATTTTTAATGATTTTACTTGTAGTGATTAATGTTTTATTTACAATAACCTCTGTTCAGTGATAAGTTATGTAACTCTGAGATTTGCAGTAATTGGAAAAATTCATCTGTACATTTGATAACATTTTTGTAACATGCATGTCTGTTTCGAATGAAAATCAATGAACAGAGCTAAAATAATGTAGTATTTAATATAAATTTTGTTAGTTAAAAGTTATAATTATTAAAAAAAATGTTACAGATTTCTTATGCTTTGTCAAAAACCTGGATCACTGCAGTTGAATTGTGCTGTCCTCCAAAATATAACTGGATTCTAATTTTTTCGAATGATGTTGATATTATCCGATCTCCTGTCAACTTTCGTTTTGGATCACTGCACTGGAATGGCATTTTCCTCCCTAGGATCACTGGGTAGTAGTTCTTTCGAATGATACTGATATTCTCTTCTGACCATTGAATATTGTTTGTAGGACATCTTTTAAATGCATCGATTGTTTCATCCAAAATTTCACTGTATGCTCTATTCAATAAAAAATAAAAACTTGTTTAATCAATTAAAATTTTGGTTGAAAAATATTTAAGAATTTCAGTAACAATTGCTTTTCAGCATCTCAAAGTACTCTCTGTTTCTATTACCAGTGGCTTCATTGGAGCGTAATAATGATTATCTAGAATAAACTTGTCGTAGCAAAATTACTGAACAATATAACATTTAAAATTCGTCAATGGGGGCATCTGTTCGATAGAATGTAAATGTCAATTGGAATTGGTTAAGAGGTATGGACGAACAAGGCAAACATTATGCTTATTTCAAAAGTATACAAGCCTTATTACTTTCATGAATTTAGCAATAAGAGTAAAGTCCGTAATATTTTTAGATATGACTTGATTGCATAAAGGGCTAACTATCGTTAGAGCCCTGGCATACCCAACAAACTCCTTAAGAATTTGAATCATATGTGTGATATTACACTGGACCAAATTTTCTCGGAGAGATACAATCGTCAGGTCATAAAACCGATTTTAGGGTATAGTATGTCCTTTCTACATGACTTTGTTTACCAAAAAATATGTATTTTCACTCATACTATGAAAAAAAATCAAAGAATTGTTTTAAGCATTTTTTTTCTTCAAAAAATCTTAATGAAACACTTTAATTAAATTAGTAATCAAAATCCTTTTAAAACTTACCCACAGAAAGACTCTTTGGACACATTTTTATTATTTTCTGTGAAATCCTGTCTCGGGAGTCCCATTAGGGTAAGCACTGTCTCAGTATAGTTGTCAAGCTTCTTGTTCAAGCTGTTCATACACTGTCGCAAGTTCTTTAGGACTACAATGAAGAACATTGATTTTTGTAATATAAAATTTAAACCTATAAAAAACAGGTTTTAAATTTTGAACAAACACTCATTTACAAGTATTTTGATCAAATACGCACGTGGGTATATAGGATTGATGCAAAGACTTGTTTCTTTTGTCTTGTACATTGACAGGAATACTGTTCGGTCACCACATCCTGGGGCATTTAAAATATCCAACTCGTCCACACAATCGACAAGTTCCTGGACATACCTGTAAACAAGATCGATAAACATCAAAGGTCTAAGAAGTGGGATATGGAGATAACGAACAGTATTCAATCTCAACGTCCATTAAACAATATATACAAAATAAGAGCAGAGCAAACACGGACCTCTGAAACAACAGAGGTGGGATCAGGTGCCATGGAGGAGTGAGCATCCCCTGCCGATCGGTCACACCCGCCGTGTGCTCGTTGTCATAATCAGGAAATAACGGAAAATATCCGTCGTCAATTCAGTGTATAAATAATGGACTAACGATTGGTATGAAAAACGCCAGTCAGCATTTCATTCAATGATAAATTGTATTCGCTGACAAGGTCATTGTATCGACCATAGAATTTACGAAATGATGACTGTTGATATTCTTGTTTCATCAACTTGTTTGTCAATAATTTACCTCGTTTAAGAAATTGTTCATACGTAGAGCCCACTCTTGCGTATCTAATCAACTGAGATATAAATACTCCGTATGCAGGTGATGAAGGTGTTGAGAGCAATTTGCATGTTAGTTTATAAAATATGTTCTTGCAATTTGCCCAAGTTTACATGAGAACCTTCGCAAGATGCTTACTTGCAATAATCGGTGAAGAAATTTTCTCCAAGGTACATATTTCCTTCATGGTCAGATACATTCGATGGTTCAGAAAAACAGACAGCCAAGCCAGGACAGCCGTCCTCAATGTGTGTAGCGTTCATGTACTCGTATGTAGCATTTAAGATTTCAAAGTCATCCGGTTTTTCTTCATAGATGTCGATATCATCTCGTCTCATCAAAACATTACCTACATGTTCATAAGATAAACAAATTAAAGAAAAAACTGCAATTTAAACTTGGAATTTTCAAAAAAATGATTGAAATCTCAAAGATGGATATATTTTAAAAGTCTTTGAAAATATTTAAAAATTGATAATAAACTTATTATAACATAATACTTTTTAAAACCTCTTCTAACTTTCAAGAGGAAAATAAATCATACATCTATAACATTGAAACAACTGAATTTATAAGCCTTTAAAATTTCCACTGACAAACTTTCCTTAGCGATCTCATATATGTACAATACTCAGTATTTTAAATCAAAAACTCTCATTCTTTGTGCTTACCCACGGCGTAAACAAAGAATGCCGAACTAATGATAAACAAGACCCAGTAACTAACGAACATCTCTTTGTTCATAACTGTTGTCCGTTTGAGGCTTGAATGTTGCAATTTCCAAATGCTGCAATTTATAACTGCAGTAAATTATGAGAATCGTTCAACAAAATTATTCAAATCTAATGATTTTCGACTGCAATTCCGATTTATGGAAAGGTCAAAACCTAAGAACATGACAATTTGACTTAATAATATAAATCCTATCCACTCCTCTTTTAAATTACTGGCGTTTGTTACGATTATTATAGATATATTTTGTTCTTTGATTCTCTCTTCTCGTTTTAACTTTTTTGGACTAAAAAAATATCATTTAACGACGATTTTTTGGATTTTGAGTTAAACACAATTGTGTCCAAGAATTTGACAGCCCTGGCACCAACCATTTAAAAGATTTGGTCAAGGTTGAAGATTTCAAGAGTAGGTCAAGGAAGTTGAAACGTACCCTGAGAAAACATCTTTTCACCAGTAATATCTGAAAAAACTTTAGCTAAAATTGAAATTGTCTTTTCACTGACAGTACAGCACAGGGAAAATGTAAACAAATGGATCTGTACAATGATGTGGGGAAAACTCAAATTTTTATCATTGTTAATCATTATGCAAATGCAAGCATGGTATTTAGATAATAAATAATGTCATGATGCATTAAGCCTGTGAATGCTTGGGAAAATGCATCACGTCTCTCCGAGAAAGATTTTAAAAAACTATCCTTTTTCGAAAAACACATGTAGCATTTTTTGTAGTAACCCATAAATGCATTAAATGCAACTCGCTAATTTAAGCTGATTGGTCGATTTGTCAGTCATGTTGGTTCCTCACTGAACAGACGTCACAAAAAATATTTTCCTCGACCTGATGATTCTTGCGATGCTTTTTCCGTGCACATGTGCAGATCCAGCACACTTTGAAATATAGTTGAATAGTTTACTTCAATACATGTATAATGAATTTGATAAAAATATCTTGAATATAGTTCCTTTAAACCTAAGTTATACACAAAGTGTGATATCATTAATGTGGAGAGTGATGAAAGACACGACATATGGAATTAATACTCAATGCCCTTAATGTAAAATTTATGGCAGACAACATTCTTTTTTAATTAATTACCTTAATGATAATGACAGACTTCTAGTATGTACATTTGATGTACATTTGATTTTTCTTTTGCGTTTAAAATGTGATGTATTGTTCATAATTTCAATATACTTACATATGTTTTGATGTCTTTTCCTTGGCGGCCGTCAAGGTATTTGATGGTGTCACTTGACACTTTTGTTGTGAGGGCACTCTGGTCACTGCTTTCAATCATCATGCACGATTGCACTTGCTTTACTTCCGGTAAATCTTGGATGCAGGATTTCAATAAGTGTTTCCCGATGCCTAGGTACAGCCAGTGAAGAATGCCAACTGGTATGTCACTTAAATTTAATTAAAAACAAAGGAATCACATTAAAAATGATGTAGGTAGGTACTAACGTATGAATGCATAATTGATAAATAACATACAGGACATGAATGCCCCAAAATATGAAGAAAAAGAATTATAACAACACAATATTAGAAGGGTCTTCTGCTGAAGATGGAAGACCCAAATAATTATACCTATATGGATTCAAAATGTTCCAAAGAGGGTTTGAATATGGTTTCAGCCCATGGTTCTGTCTCATATCTTTGTTGTTGTTCACTGACAAGATATTTAATATCCTCTGAGTTTCCTCAGGATATCTGTCGTTACCCTTCCATATACATGAATCTTTATCAGCCTTAAAATAAGTAAAAAAAAATCTATATACACAATGTAAGGTATAGGATCAAGTCAAGACCATAACACAGATATGTAGGTTTGTGTGAAAATTGGAACTTGTTTAAGATATAATTTTTAAACATCTATCAGTCTATAACTAATTTTATCTTGTATCAACACATTTATAGCCGATTGATGCTAATAAAATGATACCTTATTAATACTTATACATGTATTTACATTTGTGAACTTATTCGTATTTTATATTTGCCTCATTATGAGTTGTATCAATTTGTGACATATGGTTTATTTTTCAACTTTGTCAATGGCACATACATAATCCATTGATTGATGTTAATGAGAAATTACATCATACATTTATGAAGCTAGAATCTGTATTTATACAGTCAGGCCTTATAGATACACTTTGCTTTCAATTGCATTATATAAAGGAAATCATTAGCATTGAAATGAAAATATTATATATCTTTAAATTGATTTAAAAGCTTACATAACATCTTGGACAAAATTTGTTTGTGTTTGCACCCATGTGATTTGATGCTTCTGCCAACATGTTAAAGTCACAGACACAGACTGCTAGGCATGGTATGATGTTCACCTTTTCCCTCCTTTGGCCATCAAAGGTCAGAACACCACTATAAAAGAAAAAAGAGAGAAATTAAGTTTCACACTAGAAATGTATTTTTTTCTTAGCATAAAATCATGACAAATTATGAAATAAATTAAGTCTGTAAGGAAAAGATTTAAACAAGAGGCCCATGGGCCACATCACACACCTGAGCACACTGGCTAAGGAAAAAAAGCAAAAATTAGTTCAGCATTAAGAATTTTGAATAATAAATATTTGAATAGCAAATAAACAAAGTCACTCTTTCTTCGACATCTAAACTTGACGTTACACATGAATCAATATTTCTAAGTTAGTCAATTCTCTAAATTAAAATTTCCTAACTGAGAGGGCATAGGATATATCCTGCACTAAAGGTCAATAAAAAGTTCCGAGTCAATAGAGGGGGTTAGCAAGCTCACTTGTACGTGTAAGTTCAAGTAAAAGAAACGTTACCTTTCAGAATTTCTTATGTCATCAATGACAGGACGAGCCATTTCAAGGATAGGCACTTCTGTAGAAGCACCAACAAATTTTATCGTGTCAGGATTCTGCTTCCTTGATTTTGGTATTCCTGCAAGCTGTAATTGCAGGCAGTGGAGTGGTTTCCATTTCTTTGATTTGTTAGCACTTGTGTCATCCATGAATAAATTGAGTGGTAAAGTGTAAACCGGTAGACCTCTCACTTGATGTTGATTATGTTCAATAATACTCTTCTTTTCCTGGAAATTGAAAAATGTCACATACATCACAACTTCAGTAATATTTGTCTTCTTACTCTCAGTATATATGCATGTCCTTGAATATTTTTATTCATAAACAATCGTCAAATCAATCTTTACTTTAAACATATGCCTAAACCAAAATATTTATAAGTACATTATCATGAGAGGCCCATGTGCCACATCACTCAACTGAGAAACTTCGGCCATCCTGTTCTTAAAATACCAGTTTTCCTGCCTTTTAATAGCTATTGTGACCCCATCCTAACCTTAGGTTCATGAATTGAACAATTTAGAATCTACATGTACTACCCTATGTTACGTCCACAAATGGTTCTGTTATTTCTTGTTCTTGAGAAGAAGTTGAAAATGTTCAAAATTTACAGACAGATGGACAGACAGCTTGACACACAGATGACAGACATGGATGATCAGAAAAGCTCAATTGAAAGCTCAGATGAGCTAAAAATATGAATTTCAAATGGTATGTGAACTTACATCATCTGCCAACGGAATCATTCTTTCATTGACATATTTGAAGAATCTGTATTCATGAACTCTCTGCACTTTAGATAAAAGAGAAATATTCCACTTCGCATAAGTTTCCAAACAAACCAATCTAAATTGAAATGTAAAAGAAATTTTAATTGTAATACAGAAGTTCTATGGTTGATTTAATTACAATGGCCCTTTCAGCAAATACATGTGATGCCATATGAACCAATGATAAATCACATTACAATGTATGAAAATGAGAGAGAGAGAGAGAGAGAGAGAGAGAGAGAGAGAGAACATGTATTTACCAAGCAGACAAATATTTTACATACCTTTTTTCTGCAAGTCCTGAAAATGCTTCTGTCATGAAGACTTTTACTTTGGCATATGTAATATCATTCTGCAATTATGCATATATATACAACGTTGATAAAAAAAATTCAAGTTCTTTTTATACATATATGATTAGCCATTTTTTAAAAATTATTTTAGTGATAGAAGTATAACTGTAAAAAGAGCATATGCATATATCTACCTGAATGTCTTGCAGGAAAGTAACAATCTGGCCAATGTCTTGGGAATCATTAGATGAAGAAACAAAGTCACCTGTGAATATTCAACTATTTTACTACTTTATTTAGTCATTAACCGATGTGTTGTTTCACAAGTACCAGTAATTTCAGTTATCTGAAATGTGATTTTCACAAGTTCACAGCAGAATATAATGTATATCAATAATGTACCAGGAATATGTTTTACCTGAAAAGAAAGTACAACTCCCATTTGATGCATAATGTGACCGAAATTCATTAACCCATTTACTACCATCTGACGGTTCTTTCAACAAAGCCTGCCATCACTCGATACTCTGCCATACCTAAACAAGATATTAATTAATACTCTCTGATCCACTCAAAGTTATTATAACTTTGTGAGCAATTTTAACAATTCAAACATAAATATATATTTCTTTGAAATTATGCAATTTATAAACAAAAAAAACATGTAGAAGATGTGTTAGTGAAACACTAATGCACCTGGTGTCAACAAAGTTCAAAAAAACTATTTTTAGCATAGAGATCACAGTCAAGGTCACAGACCTTGGTATCATTTGTAAGAGCTAATAATTAGTAGAGTATGTCAAATATGCCAAATATGAAGTCTCCATCTCTCATGGTTCAAAAGTTATTGCGAAAGTTCGTAAAAGCTTTATCAAGCATATAAGTCACAATCAAGGTCACAAGGTCATTGAACTTGATGTCATTTGAAAGAGATTTAATCATTGGAGTATGCATACCAAACATGAAGTCCCTATCTCTCCGACATAGTTAAAAAATAATGGCAAAGGTAAAATTAAAGTTGAGAACAGCTAGACAGACAAACAGTTAAACAGACAGGACAAAAACAATATATGCCCCAGATCTATTGATCCAGGTGCACTATATACATTTATTGCATGATAATGAGGGAAATATGAAGACTTATTAAGCCAAGAAAGATCATATATTCCTGCTGGCTTAGCACGAGGGGAATATGATGTTTCTTTGCTGAATAAGTCTTCATGTTTCCAGAATATTCATGCAATGAATTATTTATTCTACCTCAACACGCAAAACCTTTGAAATACACATAAACTTTAAAATTCAGCACCGCTCTCAAATTCACTTTCATTTTTTACATGAAGTTACCCTTTGGTCAACACGTTATCATCAATTTTGTGATATAAACCAGACTATTGTGAATTCTACTACTCGCGTGAGTTTTCGTTCAACGAACGAGAACTATATTGCAGGAAAATACATTAGGTGTTCCGAAGGGGTGGAATATGATGAAAACGAGCCAGCGAGTGTGAAATATGAAGTTTTACGGCCCGATCATGAGATAACCTAGAGCCAATCAGATAACGAGTTTTGCAGAATAGAATATTTATGATGAGGTATAATAATAATAATTTTGTCAATTGTTTTGCTTGATAGATCATATAAATTTACTTTTAAATTACTGTACCTAAGCAGGCTGGAAGCTGTTTCTGGATGGGATAAAGCCATGCTAACCAAGGCAGTTGGCTTAATTATCCAAAAAGGATTGCCATCACTACTTTCTTCCTAAAAGATAAAAATCATTCAACAATTGTATTTATTAATTATCAATTTCAATTTTAAATCCATGGTATTTCAATCAAAAGATGGCAAGTAAAATAGATTTTACATCAGAGTGATGAAGTAAAATGAAGACTCATAGAAGTGGAGTCCTATATAAAATTAAAAACAGTGTATAATTATTGATAGTGGTCTATAAAACCTAGAAAAAAAAATATATCTCACATGATTTGTAGTTGGATATGATTTTTATCGCTGGAGATCCTATATATACATCCTAAATATATACAATGTTTCACACACAATTATCAATGTTTAACAGTTTTTATGTAAAATGAATCAACTTTATTATACCCCCGCTTGAAAAGCAGGAGAGTATATAGTAATCGTTAATTCCGTCCATCTGTATGTCCGTCTGTCCGTCCATCTGTCCGTCTGTTACGCTTTGGGGTACCTATCTCTTATCCACAATTCCTCTCATACCACTGAATGAAATTTGATGCAACATTCACAGAATCTTTATTACTTATTCCCATTGTTCACATCCTATTTTACTTTTTGATCCAATGCATTTTTTGGGTTTCACAGCAACAGAAAAACATAGACTTTTTCACCAGTTATAACCATATGGGAGGTGGGGGTATCATTTAGTGAGGTCATCACTCACAGTACCTCTATTTTTACTTTAAAAATGTGAGATATCAAAATAATATCCAATTAGTGATATCCACAAGTTGAAGATAACATGAGATGTTTGTAAAACACTAAATTAAGCCTCCTCCCTCAAATACTGGGAATTTTTCTATGACCTGAATTTTATTATGTACATAGGAAATAAATTAGTTATCTGGTTCCAATCAAGGGTGTACAGGGATTTGGCCTCATGGAGTATGGAATAAAACCCGGGGTAAATCCCCGTACACCATTGATTGGAACTGGATAACTAATAATACACCAATACAATAAAATTCACATCTAGTCCAACATTTGGTTTACCATATGGTAGATTTCTCTCTCTCATTCAATTAATGTTTGTTATTATGTGGACCTTATATAAAGTGTTTTAGTCCATTATACTTACACGAGATAACATACTCTCAGGTGTCATATCACCACTTATTTGAAAGTTTTTTACTGATGAGAAGGATGGCATCTCTATTCCACATTCTTTCATTATAAACCATATGAATTTGGCTGTTTCATCACTCTAAAAAATATTTCCATAAGTTATAATTTTACATAGTAAATAAAAGTCTCTCTCTTTCACTCTCTCTTTCTCTCTCTGCTCTCTCTCTCTCTCTCTCTCTCTCTCTCTCTCTCTCAGGTACTTACTATTGTATGCGTTTTTGAGTGAACCAGGATGTACATGTACAAGTACATCTGCAGCTTGGAAGAAAATGGGAACCATGGGTCATCATTTGCAGAATTGGTTGTTACATCATCAGCATCATCATCATCATCGGCATCATCACCATCACCATAGGTAGAGGAGTTTGAGCTCTCCTGACCATTGCTCATTTCCTCAACATTATCTGAGTCAGCAATATTCTGGAAGTTTTGAATTTGTTTTAAAATCAAGCTAATATTTGAAAGATAATGAAAGCTATACGATTTCATCATTTATGTGTTACACATAGAGTCATTATCCCTATCTATAGCTTTATTTAAAGGTCAGCATAAAAAAATAGAATTATACGAGCAAATGGAGATCACTAGAATGGACTGCATAGTTTTATTTACCTACCACAGCTAGATCTAGCTTAGCCTTTATTTAGCTTTTTCAAAGTAACTTTTCACATACTTTTTTTCTTTTAACTAAAGAATATAAACCATCGCAAGGAAATGACTGGAAATATTTACACTACAGAAATTTTAAAAAACAATCCAAAGAAGAGATAGTTTATTAAAACATTGATGCGTTTGAACGCATGTAAGCAAAACATCCATTGTTTGGGTTACCTGTTACCTATATATATGCATGATATGTGCAGTGAGGCATGGATGAATATGATTACTTAATTCTCACTGTGTTGAAGAATTTAAAAGCGGTCTACATGTATTATCATGTTAACCAGAACTGGACTTTTGTGATTTGGTAGGTAAATAAAGCTATATGTAGGTAAATCAAGCTACGTGTAGCTATAAGTAATGGGCCGGACCTGAATTATAGCTATAAATAGCCTCTATTAACATGATTAACGGCCGTTTTAATTCACATATAATCAGTTTAGTATATTGTTTGTCCACACATTCGTGGCTTTTCACTGTTTGCGGACAATTTTTCCAAGATCTTAAACGTAAAATGAAACATACCGTCGGCTGAATGGAAGAAATTTCCGTGTCGCAGCTATGGTCAGTAAAATTCTCATTATTCTGCCGAGTCTCGAAAGTAACGATTCTGTAGTAACGAAGATGTTTTTCAGTATGAAGGTGTCTTTGAAATTGGCTGCTGTAGTTTGCCGAGAAGTTGCACAAGTTACAAAAAAGTGGATCCTCTGCACGTCTCTTCATTTTCCCTATTCATGTTATTCTCGTCTGTCAGATTGAAATATCGCGCGAAAAAAAAATCGAAGGGGCGTTCGGAACTGGTAAAACCGAAAAGCCATTAACGTTGAATATGCTATTTGTATGATACTTTCTTCGTAAGATTTTTTTCAAATATATATTAAAGGGAATAAAAGATGAGAAAAGTAATAAATTTCATCAATTTCAAAATATATGAAACATGATAATGGCTTGGTTACACTTCCTGTCGGTTCTCGAAGTTGACAGTTCTACGTAATATTTTACGTCATTCATCATCTGTTGGAGACTGACAGTGCGTAAAAGGTGAGCTCTCAGTAACTAGTGTAATTCATATATCTAAATAATTATACACATGTAATCAAGTTATGTTGTTGTAATTAAGTAACAAAGCATTTTTATTCATTTTATGTAGAAACAATAGGCCTTGCTGAGACTGATATTTGAAGAATGGCAAACGATTCACAGCAATCGCTAGATTTGTTCCATGTAAGTTACCTGTAGTATTCATTTTGGGGGGTTAGGGTGTCAAAGTCAAACAACTACAGATATGTGTCAAAAGTAAGGATAATTTTATTTTTCTTTTCTCTAACTTGTTACATATTTTATTGAAAACAACATTTTGTAAAATCCATGGCAAATGGTCATTTTTGTCCAATATTTCATTAATTATTTCTGAATCATCACTTGAACCAGAAAATGTGTAGGGATGCTAGTTTCAATATCTTGAAAATATTAATTAAAATAACATTTTTTTTTTTAATTTACAAGAATTATTATATATATTATAGTAAAAGATAGCTAGTTCATAACTTAAATTATATGTTCTAAAATTCAACATCAATGTTGACTTTATTAGTTTAATTCATTGTACATGTTGTAAGTATACTGGCCCAAGGATCATGAAACATCTTATTCAATAAGCTAAGTCAAACTCTTCATGCTTTACATAAATGTTATGAAAATCAAGCAGATCAAAATTTAAATATGTTAATTATTGATTTTCCCAATTTCTCCAGAAAGGGTAGTTTCCCCAAAAAACTAGATTGATCCCTGAATATGATTGACGTTTCATCGAGGGTTGGGCTGGGAGGGGCATAAGCATTTTAAATTAAGTTAATTTTTTTTCTATAGAACTGTATGTACATTAAACATAATTTAAATTTCAGCAAGATTAAAAATTACCTGAAATGAGTGCTTATTTTTCTCAACTTTATTTAAAAATTATGCTACATGTATTATAAGAACTGCATGTATAATGTTCAATTAAAGGGTTCACAAGATTCAGAGAATGACAATGCCCCTCCAAACCTCCCTCCACTGGAAAGACCAGTAAATATGAAGATGATCTGTAAGTATTAATTAAACTTGCTCATTTAGCATTTCAAAAAGCATAAAAATCTTTCTAGGACCAATTAAGCTTATTTATCAAAAGATTTCCTGTAAATTTTTTTTTTGGTAAAGATATTAACATAATACTGAGTGATTAAAAAAAGGATGTCTATTTGAAAAATTCAAGTCCTGTCTTTGCATATTTGATGTTTGTTTGATATATTGCTTAGAATTATAATTTTAAGGACACAATATTAGTGTCTATATTAATTACTACATGTATAAGCAGATAGTCTTCAAAATTTAATCCCGAAAATCTAATTCAGACTAAAATGAGTCAGTTAAGTGTATAACAATCAAAGAGCTTCTTGTTTCTCCTCCAGATGATGAGATCTGTAGTTTGAGGAAAGAGGTCCAGGATATTAGAAAAAACCTGGACAGCCATAGCCCCAGATCTGCTCCTACAGCTACAGCAAATTTCCAAGTGGAGGGATCAAATCTGAAGGTACATTCATTGTAATAGTACCATATTCATTGTATTTGAATAACATTTTTAGCTCACCTGAGCCGAAGGCTCAAGTGAGCTTTTCTGATCACATTTTGTCCGTCGTCCGTCCGTCTGTCTGTCCGTCCGTAAACTTTTCACATTTTCGACTTCTTCTCAAAAACCAATGGGCCAATTTTAACCAAACTTGGTACAAAGCATCCTTAGGAGAAGGGGAGTATAAATTGTAAAAATGAAGGGCTAAGTTCCCTTACAAGGGGAGATAATCAAGAAAAGACAAAAATTGGATGGGGTCATTCAAAAATCTTCTTCTCAAGAACCACTGGGCCAGGAAAGCTGAAACTGATGTGGAAGCACCCTGGGGTAGTGTAGATTCTAAATTGTTTAAATCATGACCCCCGGGGGTAGGGCGGGGCCACAATAGGGAATACAAGTTTTACATAGAAATATATAGAACAAATCTTTAAAAATCTTCTCAGGAACCACTGGGCAAGGAAAGCTGAAACTTATGTGTAAGCATCCTTGGGTAGAGTAGATATTAAATTTATAAAAATCATGACCCCCGGGGGTAGGGCGGGGCCACAATAGGGAATCCAAGTCTAACATAGATATATTTAGGAAAAATCTTTTAAGAATTTTTTTCTCAAAAACCACTTGGCCAGGAAAGCTGAAACTTATGTGTAAGCATCCTGGGGTAGAGTAGATATTTAATTGTTAAAATCATAACCCCCAGGTGTAGGGCGGGCCACAATAGGGAATCCAAGTTTTACATAGATAAATTAAGAAAAATCTTTTAATAATCTTTTTCTCAAAAACCACTTGGCCAGGAAAGCTGAAACTTATGTGAAAGTTTCCTTGCTAGTGTTGATTCTAAAGTATTAAAATCATGAAAGGGGAGGGGGTAGGGGGGCATGATAGGTATAGCAAAAGGGAAAATAGGGTAAAGAACTTCATCACCCAATTTACTTAGGTGAGCGATGTGGCCCATGGGCCTCTTGTTTGATTATTCCTTCACAATGGAGTTGGAGATGATACCGGTAATGTGTGTCAGTTTGTTTGTGTGTTAGGTTGAATGTCCTTGTGGAAAAAATGATGTAATTTTTATGTATATAAAATGTTTGAATTTTCAGATTACAAGAGAAAAATTCAATTTTAATGATAGCTGCACAAGTTTTTCTTATGACTTGTTTGGATAAAGTTGCCATATTTCCCCAATTAAAGAAAATGAGTAAAGTATGACTTAGATAGATAAGGCCATCTTTTAAAAAAATGTTTGGATGCTGCCCTCTCCCAGCTGACTGATGAAAATTTGACCCGACTCAAAGCTTTCTTATCTATTCCAGGACATGATAATATATCTTTTTTATGCCCCGGTAAACGAATTTTCGGGGGTATGTAGTTTTTGTCGTGTTTGTCTGTCTGTCTGTCTGTCTCTCTGTCTTTCTGTCTCTCTGTTTGTCCGCAAAAACTTTAACCTTGACTTTCATAGTTCATATGAGTATTCCTTGTGACAAGACCTTTCTTTGGGTACCACCAAATTTGACCTCTTGACCTTGGAGTTTTACCTACTTTAACATGAAAATTTTAAAATTTTACTTTGGCCATATCTTTTGAAAAGTAGACACCAGGTCATTTATACTTCACATATGTAATGTTTGTATAAAGACCTTTCACTGGATACCATTAACCTTGACCCTTTGACGTTGACCTTTTAGATTTCCGTACTTGAGAAAAAACTTTAACCTTGGCCATAACTTTTGAACGGCAAGGGATAGGGCTTTCATACTTCATATATTATATGTAATCCTTGTGAGAAGACCCTTCATAGGATATGAGGATCCTTGACTCTTTGACTTTGACTTTTTAGTTTGACCTACTTTAAAAAAGCAAACCTTGACCATAACTAAAGACTTGGGGCTAGTGCTTTCATACTTTACATAATTGATTCTTATGACAAGACCTTTCATTTGATAACAATAACTTTGACCTTTTGACCTTGACCTTGGAGTTTGACCTACTTTTTAGGAAATTGAACGTTGACCATAACTTCTGAATGGTTTGGGCTAGGATTTTCATGCTCTACATAAGTATTTTATGTGGCAAGACAAACTTTCATTTGATTCTAATTACATTTGACCTTGGGGATTTTTGTAATTATTAAAAAAATTTAACATTAGCTTACTTTCAAATTTCACAATTGTTTTCCAGTGAGAATACCCTACTTTTGGTACCAATTAATTAAATTTGCATTTAAGAAAAGCTTCATCTTTGCTATGTTGCCATACAGGGGCATCAGTGTTTCACAAACTTGTTTTTTGTATTCTTTTTATATTCTGTCAACAAATATGTCGAATATTCCCCCAAAAGATTTTCTATAGCCTATACCATTGGACCCAATAATTTTACTCTGAGTCAGGAGAAAGCAAGTTAACATTACATTTAAAATGACCTTATATTAAATTCATTTTTAATCATTTATTCTTATCTTTTTTAGAAACCACTTACAGCTTTCTTAAAAACTCTATTTTTCACATATCCATGGATCAACGACACAGATGATGAACTTAAGGTAATTTCATTCTTCCATCTAAAAGCAGCAAATACCTTTTTGATACATTATAACATTTAGTTTGCTTGTTCCTCAAATATACCTTTTATTGTGGAATAATTTTTATTTGTGGGGGTCATAATGTTCGTGGGTACACTATAAGCAAAATTTATTCAAATTAAGGTATTGACCCTGTGTAAAATTTAATTACTAATTCTAATATACTAACAATTATCAATTTACTCTTGATAGCTATATTAACCTGTTTAAATTCCAAAATGTCTGCAATTGAATTTCTTTTCTTTTAAGTCACTGTTATTTGAAGGCCAACATGATTTCAATTTTTAAAATTCTTTTTCTCCCCTTTCAGCAAAAGGTTACAGCCATATTGACCCAGTGTGGTTGGGAGGAAAATGGGAGCATGTTGATTACATGCTTCTCATTTGCATCACACTCATTCACAAGTTGGAGGAATCAGGTCCGACAAAAGGTAACTTTATATTAGATAAATATAGGATCTCCCATGGTTTGTAGTTGGATATGATTTTTTTCAACGAGTTGTGTGATTTTTATCCCCAAGCCTTGGCACACAACTCGTTTGATAAAAATCATAATCCAACTACAAACCATGGGAGATTCTTTTTATACCATGTCTGATACTTCACAACCAATGTTTTACACTGATTTTATATGGGACTACGCTATATTTTACTTCATCAAGCTTACGCAAAAACCATTGTGATGTAATAACTGCACTTAAGTGTGGGATATGAAAATGATATCACATGAGCTATATCCACGGGATAAACATGGGATAAATTGTCTTATTCAATATAAGTATATCATTCATAAAAATAAAAATAATATTTGCTTTAAAAATGATTTCAATGCATATTTTCTTTGTGGTACTTTTAATATTTATTATCAGTTCAATCCATAAATAGTATTAATTACCGATATATAATATATATATATATATATGTATGTATGTTAATTCCAGTTATAATGCATCATTTGATTAGATAATAAATTAATCTACATACTGTATAATCTGGGTTGCCTATACGTCACAATGAGTTGCTTTAAACATGTAAATCCACTTGACATGTTTAAAATATAAAAACAAAATTTGAAAGTATTGTAATGGAGAAATTGACAACTGTCTTGTTTAATTTCTAGCTATACTCAACATGCTAAATGATTGAAACTTAAATCATAAGGGATGAGTTAAACAGCAACCCAATATGACTCCAGTTTAAAGGATAAACTGCCAGACCTAGTTTATACAGTATAACTTGGGTTGCTATTAAATAATTCAATCCTTAAAACTATTATAAACTTTATATCTGTATATATGCTTTTACTTTATATATTTCAGCTGGTTACTCCAGACAAAAATGTGGAAGGAATGCCTCTGAAGGCACTTCAGAGATATCTCTACAGTGCCTTCTGGGTTTGCCCATCCCCCATGGATGAAAAGAAAAACTTCAGAGTTACACTTGCCTTGGTATTTCTAGATTTTCTTTAATGTTTAGTTTACCTGAGCTGAAAGCACAAGTGAGGTTTTCTGATCACAATTTGTTTGTCGACTGTCTGTTTATTCAAATCATACCCCATAAATTAACCCTCCTTTTGGTAGGTCTGAAACACTTATGCATTTTCAACCTAAGTTAGACAATTCTCTGCAGAGGTAACTAAGACACCATTACGTAGACTTGCAATACATGTCACGATGCTTTTAGAATGTGTACATCCAAGTTAATTCAAATCATACACCATAACCCTCTTTAGGGGTAGGTCTGAAACACTTATGCATTTAAGCAATGTTTTGTTTATCCTGCAAAATATATTTACATCTGACCTCCAAAATGAACTATTTTCCACCTAAGTTAGACAATTCTCTGCAAAGGTAACTAAGATGCCATTATGTAAACTTGCTATATACGTGATGTCACAATGCTTTTAGAATGTGAAGATCAAATTTTATTCAAATCATATCCCTTAACTCTCTTTTGGGTAGTTCTGAACCACTTATGCATTTAAGCTTTTCATAACTTAATTGACTTTTGTTTCTTTTAATTTCTTGCCACAGTACTCAGCTGAGTGATGTGGCCCTTTGGCATCTTGTTTCCCTTCAATACAGATTAGTAAATAAATTGATATCATGCATGCATTTATTATCTATTCTAAAATCATTTTTTCTCTCAATTTGTTGACATGTTCTTTTTAGGATCAAGTAAATTTGAGAAGGTACCTGTGCATTTTGCTGATGCTTTATTCACTAATTTGTTCACAGAGAGCCTTTGCTGATGGCCACAAACTCTTTCAAAAAAGTTCCAGTGCGACTGCCATCGACTTCTGGAGATCGTTCAAAAAGAACATGGATGCCATGGTAAAGTTTTTACTCACCTGTACCAAATGTTAAATTTTATTCTGATCACCTGTCAACATTGTCTGTCAGTCTGTCCATCTCTCTATCAACTTTACACAATTAATAATTTTACTTCAGAAGCACAATGCCAAATTCAACCAACTTGCCATGAAGCATATGCATAAAAGGGGTATAAGTTGCCATCTTTCAAGGAGAGATTATTAAGGAGAATTGAAAAATTACTGAATGGAAATTACAAAAACACCAGATAAATTCAGAAAACATTAACTTTTTATGCAACCTTCCTAAAACAGTGTATATTCCAGGGATAGAATAAGTCGGAGGGTGAGGGGTCATTTCTATATATTAGTTTCTAATGATTAAGATTGAGATACCCATTTCATACTTAGATTAGTATGACCAGACAGTGTATCAATTTTTCAACCAAAAGGTTTTAAAACAAAAATATTTTGGTTAGTTCAGGATCACATTTATACAAAATTGTACATGTTGTATGATACAGCTTAAGTTACAATTTAAGTAACATTAATATATATTATATATTACCGGTACATTAAAAGTCTCGTATGATACAGGATTTAAAAAGGCATTTTATTTTTTAGATGAAACAGTCTCCAGATCGATGGCAGTCCCTGGAACAGAGAATTGTTAAAAAGATTGAGGCCAAGAATAAAGAAGACTAAAAAAAATACAGTGTCTGTTGTGATTACTCCAGTTGTTTGGTCAAGAAATTATTGTAATCAAGAGAAACACAGGATTTAAATTTATTACAATTAAAAAGAATAATTGTTTATCTTAAGTGAAAATATCAAGTGAAATGAAATCAAATTTTTCACAAAATGGACAAATGAATGTGCATAAAAATTTTCGCATGAATATGGTGCGATTTTTAAATTAAATGAAATTCGTATGAAAATCGTGCGAATTTCATGTGAAGTTTTCGCATAAATTTTATGCGACTTGTTTTTCGTCTCCTTTTCATGCGAAGAATTCGCATGATATTCGTGCGAATTTCATATGAAAATCATGCGAGCCACTTTTGCCTGTGAAGTTTAACCGAAGATCATCATTAATACATGCACATCTAAACCAATCGACAAATAACAGTCTGTTGATAAATTTGCAATAATATTATACACTCATCCATAACTACATACTGAAAATCATTCCACAGAGGATTGTCATCGTTCTCTACCTTCTCGTCCATGTTCTCATCATCCGCATCCTCTTCATGGTCTTTTTCATCACCAAAGATATCCTTTATAACTTTACTTACCTCTTCTTCATCCTACAAAAATATTAAATAAAAACAATATGATAGTACATGTAATAATTATACCGTAATCATCCTTAAATTCAGCTGCATACTATGAGCAGAAAATGTGTTGTTTTTAAGGATAATTATATTTCTCATTAGCACTTTTTGACAAATTTTTTGATTATGGCTAATTATTATTATTATTATATATATATATATATATATATATATATATATATATATATATATATATATATATATATATATATATATATATATATATATATATATATATATATATATATATATATATATATATATATATATATATATATATATATATATATATATATATTTATTTATATAAACATGACAAAAGGTGGCAATGAAGTCATTGCTATCATAATGATATCTACCAGATATCTGCATAATAATGCAAATACACATAAGTTATTTTTAAATCATACTTCACTGTCACAAGAGTTCATAATATTCATACTCCATGTCTTCAGTTTCTTCTTGGAAGAAAGCCATGCTGAAATAAAAATTCATTTGTAGTTGATACACGAAAAAAATATCATTAAATGTATAATAAGATATCAAATTTATAAACTATTTTTTACGACAACAGTATTTTTTATTTCTTAATTTGTGTATTTTAGTTTGATGGATTATAATTTAAAAAAATACTGACTCAAGTGATCAATACTGAATACAAGAATAGCTCAAGAACCCCTTCCTTTCCCCTTGTTAAATATTTATGACAAGGCAATGTAACAATTCTTTTCACATTTATTTTGCCTCTTATTGAATATAACTACATCTTGAAATAAACAAAAAGTATAATCAATGTAACTTAGCTTTTTCCAAAGAGATTTTCAGCCTTCATCCACTGTATAATAACCTATCCCTTGATCAGTCTTCTGTCACTACTTTCGCTTTCAAATTTTGTCGCACATGCGCATTACAGTTTATGGAAACTAAGAGGAAAGGAACGTCACAAATCGTGACACTAATGAAAACGCGTGCTTCTTATTCATATTCCACATTATATGGATAAATATTCCCTTGAATCCGTTATTTATTGAACCTCGCCTGTTCTGGAAACTTTATGGGCTTTTTGTTCTGTGGCAATTATCCAAACTTGCGTCGAAAACTCGGAAAAGCACGTGTATGTAACCTGTCTCGGAAAATCTATCCAAACGCTTGCGCTAATTTCAGAAAAGGTTTTGTTAGAGCTCCGTTCGCCTTTTTATATAGGAGGGTATTTTTAATTTGTGCACGTTATTCACAGGAAAGTTATCTTTTGGGGTTTATTCTTTTTTGTGTCATGTTATGATTTTTGTAGTTTTTTGGTTACCCCTTGTGTGGCCTCTTGTAGTTTTGCTACCTTCGGTAGCTTAGGTGAGAAAGCAATCAGGCGTAACGAAATATACCTGATGTACACTATATAATAACATAATACATAACACTCCAGGGCTTTCCTGTCACCGAGGGGCAAATATTCTTGTATTGCTGCCCGAGAATTAAGCCATGTAATATATGTTATATAACATTTTTAAGCATTGAACCCAAATCGATCATCGAACATATTTATTGAACATTATGTACACATGTTTATGTACATTGATTATAATTCCGAAATATCCCGTCCATGTTTCATGGCAGAATGTTTTCAGTATGCTGACACTTGTGTTGATAACCTTTGTTGTATTAAACATTGGCGTCGGAAGCAAATTGAAAGTGGGGGGGGCTAAGTGTAAGAATTTTTTTGTACCTCCAAAAAAAGGAATTTTTCTCCTCAATTGAATTATCCAATTCCTCTGAATTCAAATAAACAAATCGCATACGTTGTCTTGACTTTTTAACTTTCGCAGAACTGTTTACGTTTGCTTAGCAACTGCCTCTGTGAATTTCGAACTGACCGGGTATAAGTAATCCACCGCCTTCACGTGACAGACTTCAACCAATCGTAAGCCAGAATTTCATGGAAAAATCAACAGAGGTGGGGTAAAAACCTCAGCCCCTGGCCTGTTACAATTAATCTCTAACCCTTTACTTTGAAATAAAGGGAAAACACTGCATTTTAAAGTGATGGGTGTCTTTGTGATCCCCCCCGATATTTTTGGTGAGAACAGTACGAGCAGAAAGAAAGTTATAAAACATAGTTATACATTCAGAAATTGTTGGGTACTTGAAACATTTTCAAGGTTACGTTTAAACATGTTAACAACACGACATACCTGGGTCAGTGTGGCTGTGTGGTAACACAAACACGTGTAATACATTGCGTTCCATTTTCCCTCAGTTTAATTACCTAGTAAAGTACATACCTGGGTCGGTGTGACTGTGGGGTAACACAAACACGTGTAATATGTTGTCTGCGTTCCACTTTCCCTCAGGGTAGGTAACTCTCCATCCCTGCTTCCACGCGCCACCGTCAGGATTGTCAAACTTCAGGCTCTCGTAAACTCTTAACATCTGTAGCGATAAATCACATAATCTCGTTAACGCCTTTGATTTGTAAAGTTCACAGTATAAAGCCTGTTCACCGCTGTTAAAATATGTCCCTTGGTTAAAATATAAAGATAAATGGAGAAAACATCTAGAAACTTTTAAAACTCCCATGTTTATACAGGTGACGAGAAACACTTCTTATTATCATGATTATATATCAAAATTTTTACAGCAACTTAGCAGTCTACATAACTAACTCTAATTTTTCTAACCCTCACATCAATAAATAAACTAGTGCTAATTGTAACGGGAACCGTTACAGATGTTCCCCAAACGCTCCCCAACTCCTTTTTTGTGCCATATTCCCTGTAAGCTTAAATAAATAAGACAAACTCTGTGCATTTTTGACTTTAACAACGTTTTCTCAGAAGGATACCAATTATATTCAAATTTTAGCATTGCACCCGTGCACATGTTAATGAATGTGCGTTATAATCATATCATCTTGTCTACACTATCTACATATTTAAATATACAATATATTAAAGCATTCGGTCCAAAAGTATGAAAAATCACTCTTTCAAATGTATTTTTATTTCACTCGTTCCAAATGCACGCACGTGCGTGCACGTGTATGATGACCATACCTTCCTGTAGGAGTCCCTTATATCTATCTATGTTCTAAATCCCATCCTGTTTGGTTGAAAAACAAGGGAGTTTTAGCCATTCCAATCAGATTGCAGCGCATGTGCATGCGCGTGATTTCATGATTTTTTTTCTATATCATATTGTAGGATATCCTAATGCATGACTATGTTTTAAATTTCAAAGCATTTCGTTAAAACACAAAGGAGATATAGCCATTTAAAGTTTCAGCCAATCAGATTGCAGCACACGGGCATGCGCATGCTTTCATCAAAATTCTTATACATCATGCTGTAGATCTTCATAATGTAGGTCTATGTTCAAAATTTCAAAGGATTATGACAAGAAACAAGAAAGATATTGAGACTTTAGTTTAAGCCAATCAGAGCGAAGCGCACGTGCATGCGCGAAAAATCTTACTTTTTTGACCATGTCATTTTGTCTAAGCTTCTAATATATACTTATAATATGAGTTTCAAAGCATTTCATCAATAATTTAAATAGTTACGTCTGTATCAATTATATTGGACATTTCTTGTGTTGCACGTGCGAGCTCTTGCAAGCACATGTGCATGCACATGCTTTCATGATAAATCTTATAATACAGGCTGTAGATCTCCCTAATATATGACTATGTTCAAAATTTCAAATGATTTTATCAAAAAACAAAAAAGATATTGAGACTTTAGTTTCAGCCAATCAGAGCGAAGCGCACGTGCATGCGCGTGCGATCTTGCTATTTTGAC
>PRKT01000462.1:408262-422968 GCA_003671525.1 Saccostrea glomerata
GTCAATATCTTCATTCGTTTTTTAGTGATTGCCCGGACAAGCTGACCCTTTTAAAATCAGTAAATCGTCCATATCTCACGACCGGAAGTGACGACGTACTTATAAAAAATTTCCAATAAGGTTCAGACCAATATCTATCAGATCTGAAAGTTTCGTGAAAATCGACCAAGCCGTTTCCGAGAACTCGCTTGCACAAAAATCGGTAAGAAAAAAAATAATAATAACTAGAAAAGAAACTCGTTGCGAGCAACGAGAGGTCTTCCGTCCGATTCTGAGAAAAAAACACCGCAAAATCGAGCTGAAAAAGTGATAAACTTTTTATGGAAACAAAGAGGATTGAATCCGGGTCACCAGAAAACCCAAATCGCTTACTATTACGCTATTGGGACCACAGCTCTAATTCTACTTGTATATACTTTTGAAACAGTAAATCTGTCTTAGAATAATGAAAGGCGGATTACTATTCAAAATTTAGCGCCAAACGCAACGAGTAAATCTTCGCGCCTTTTCGTTGGAATGTCCCATTAAATGGGTGTGATAGCTTCAATGGAAATGAAAAAGAACGTCCTTATAGATAAAATTTCAAGGTAAAGAAATTGTTTGTAACACATTTGCAAATTCTATGAAGTAAGGAACACTAAATCAATGAAACTGCTCTAATTTTTTACTTTTTTAAATTTCCTGTTTATCCCCATACTGAACTATCTCGATTAGTTAAACTTTCATGAAAATGTTGAAATATTTCGCCGAAAAAAACATGTGTCGCCCTTAGACGGTAAAGGAATCAGATACCATTTATGTTCAATAACTTAAATCATATCTTTGAGACAAGAATATTAATATAAACTCATTTTTCAAAAAAATCTTTTTCTTATGTTTGTCTTTTCTATTAGTTTAATATGACTCAAGTGTGCATGAGCAAAACAGTGGATACATTTAATACTTACTATATATACATCGATATCGTTTCTTAAAACTATTATTTGTAACTATGATTTAAGATCTGTTTTTCCGCAAAACAAATGATAGTAGGTATGTATTTCATTTGCACATTTAGTCTTTTCTTTTTCTACTTTGAGAACCAGCCGAAACCAATTATAGAAGACGTTTGAGATGACCATGGATTTAAACTTAGTTTGACACAGAATTGCAACGTAACTACATCGTGACAATCCCCGTATTCCTTTACATTTCATTTATCCTTATTTACTTTCGTTCAAGCAAACGCTTGGCTGCCTCTGAAAACCCCTATTGCGAAATGTCGGAGTTGACATAGCAGCCGCCATATTGGGCCCACTTCAGATTTTTTAATGTTAATATCTAGAGTTTGGATTTATTAATGTTCAAACAAATTATATAGTAAGCATTATAAGAACGGTCTCTATTAACATTCCAAAAATAAATGAAAAATATTAAAAAACAAAAAAGTTAGAAAATATGGACATTTTAAATTCGCTTCCGCTAGCGACCGGAAGTACTGACGACACACAAAAAGGTGATTTCACATATCTAAAAGTCATCATCTATCATCTCTAACAAGTCTCCAGTTAATATCTTAGACCATTTTCGTAAAAAAGGGGGGACAAAAATCCATTTTAAAATCAGAAAACTGTCAATAACTTGGAACCGAATGTGAGTATTCCAAATTTTCCTTCTGATGAACAAAGTTCATATTATGACGCGTGATTCCTGAAAGTTTCATTGAAAACCACCGAATAGTTTTCGAGAAATCGCCTGCACAAAATTTTGGGGAAAAAAATAAGAATAATAATAAGAAACAGTAGAATCACTAGAAGGTCTTCCGTGAAGACGGAAGACCTTAATAATAGGGAAAAAGAAACCGAACGAAAACAATAAGGTCTTCCGTTGGAAACGGAAGACCTTAATAATAGGGAAAAAGAAACCGAACGAAAACAATAAGGTCTTCCGTTGGAAACGGAAGACCTTAATAATAATAATAAGAAACAGAGTAAAAACAATATGTTCCCCAACTTCGTTTGGGGAACATAATTATTGCTAGAATCTGACCAGTTATAGCGTACACATCACATTCTCAGTGTTTTACCTTTATTTCAAAGTAAAAGGTTAAAGTTCAGTTGTAACAGGCTAGGGGCTGAGGTTTATGAACAATATCTCTGTGGACCTTACATCAATTTTTTATTTTAAAGCGGCATTTTTGTCAATTGAAGTGGTCAATTTGGCTGGTAGTCGGTTCTTAGGGAAAACACTGCATTCTATACTGACCTGTATGTCACTTTTAGGATTCGGACCCTCGGCCAGGCTACAAGTGTCGCCGCTCAGCTTTACACCTCCCTTGGGGCGATACACCAGGGCAGTGTTGTCTGTGTCCTTGACCTTCTCCTCGTTGACCTTCAAAAGGTCGTCCAGTGTGACCTCTGACTCCTGTTGGTCTAGAACGCTCTGTAGTTTGTTTAACACTGACTTGTCCCCCTGACTCATCGAGCGGACGTAGTCTTTGATTTCTCGGATCGTTTGTTGGTTTTTAGAAACGTCTGATCGGATCCTTGCTATCTTGTCTTCCACCAGCCTCTGTAAAAAAAAGGTTTAAATAAATGTTACACTGATGACACTCATTATTCTGAAAAACAAGGGTAATATAAATGAAATGTTACACTTATTAATCATTATTTTAATTAATAAATAATTCAGACATTTTCCTTGTGCATAAAATATCAAAGTTATGAAAATAGCCTGGAAAACATCAGATATTTCTGACTATTGAATTGAGGGATAATTTAATGTACTTTGGCGTGGATCAAGTGTTGGACCAATATTAAACTGTTTGATAAGGAAATATACCCTAATGCTGGTAGTAGTGAATAGTGAAACAAAAATGGCGTAGGCTTATTTACGAATTGTGTTCAGCTTTAATGTTACTCAGAAACCTAATCATCTTTTAGGAGAGTTAAATATTTTGAAAATTATGTAAAACATCAACGTTCAAGGGTAAAAAAGCATCGTATGCTGGGAAAAACCTTGAATTTTTATGAGTAATTAATGTACATGTCAAATGTGAGAGTCATATCTCATCTCAATCAAAAGTTATAAGCAAATGCAACATTGTTAAAAAGTAGGTTAGGCTTCAAGGTCACAGAGTAAGAGTCATGATTCATTTGGAAAGGTCTTATCACAGGTAATAAAATACATGCATTATAATATGAATGCCCTAACTTTTCTCTTTCAAAATGATGAATTTACAAGTTTGGGGGGTCATTTCAGTTATGATGAAAGAGGAATGCATAAATAATGAATTAAGCAAGTCAAATAAATATAAGAGGTTCTGAGTTATAGGTCACAGGGAGAATTTCATACTCAATTTGATGAATACATGTAAATTACAGACACGTAGCAACCCAGGGGGGGGGGGGCAGTAGATTGTTTTATAAATGAGATCAATCCATCAGATGTCGTCATTAAACAATTACCAAGATATGTTTGGCCAAGGTTGGTAAATGGTTGTACTGTCAGCAAGTGTAACTATTTCATAGCTGAGCTGCTTGGTGCACACGTATATATTTGTTGGACAAATATGCAAGTATATTTTACAATTTTTTATTTTGTCGCTAAATTTTTCAGCCTAGTGTTTGCATGCTATCTGACTTTCAATACTGACATCGTAAACGAAACATGCACATAAACTTAAGTAATTAATATAGGCTGGAATACACAGGCACATACTTATATAATTTAATAATATAAGATGTACTATCTGAAAAATGATTTGTACAATATATTTAATATACACAATTAATGACTTAAGGACTTGATTTAAGGAGGCTGGGGGGTCATCACATTAATCACAAATTAACCACCAGATTTAACTAATTTTTTAGATACGGTATCTTAAGCTGTCAACTATCATTTGGCAAAGAAAAAAATTGATCATTTTTGTATATCATTATATGGATCTCTCTCTCAAAGGAGATCGAAATAGTCTAAAAATGGCTGCCACCCCCAGCCTCTTTAAGGCAAAGAATTTATACACAATTGGTGGAGAAAATGTAAATCCATTGTGAGAAGACTCTTGTCCTACCGTTTTGCCATTGACCTTGCCATTCGGATCAGTTGGAAAGGAAAGAGAGGGAAAATAGCATTTTTCTCCTTTAGAGTGAAGGACATCACCCTCGGACCTCCGGAACATCATCCATCTATATATTGTTTATTTCTAGTACAAGGAATCGTTGCAATTTTTCTTTTTAATAAAGTCAAGAAGAATCGATGATATGCACTTTTTTCCAAAGATTAATCTTGTAGTTGTTAATAGATCTAAAAAGTTTGCTATTGCAAGCAATAGCGTATGTCATTCCGAACTGGACAAGACTTTCATTTTTCATCACTAAAACAAGACCCATTAGCTAAGCTTGGACAACCATCATCTCGTATCAGTAGGATATAGAGATAACGATCAGTATTCAATCTCAAAGTCCATAAAACAGTACAAAGTAAGAGCAGAGAAAACACAGACCTCCGAAACATCAGAGGTGGGATCAGGTGCCATGGAGCAGGTCAGCATCCCCTGCCGACCGGTCATACTTACCGTGTACTCCTTTAAAAATCCCTCAGAAAAATTATTTAGCTTTTTAGTAAATGTAAGTTGTATGTTATATTCCCATTTAAAAAGTTGGAAATATTGTTTTTCACCTCTTAGTTGTAGGCGTACAACTTATTTGATCAAAATGAACAGTAGGCCACATACTGTCTAATACTGTAATACTGTAATAAAGACAATATGCAGTAATCCTCTATTAGGATTTGAAGGTGCCTTAAAGTAATCACCCTGTCTGTCTGTCATTCTTTTGTCCACAAACTTTTTGTTTCTTTTTTTCAATTAAGTTTTTTTATGGTTGCCCAAACAAGTTCAAATTTGGTATGGTAGCTCAGTAGGCAGGCATATATATATTTATGTGAAGTTTGGTTCTGTATGTCTTTTGGTTTTGGAGTTGGGGAGGTAACTATGCATGAGAAATTAATGGAAAAAGAGAGATAACTGCTGATAACGGTTGTACAATTCTCCTTTCATCCATAGAAAACTTAACCTTCAAATAAAATACGCGCAAATTTTGGTTCTGTACATTTTTTGAAAGTCCACTTCAATTTAAAGCCAAGGTCAATCAGGGATAATTTGATAGTTGACGGGATACAAGAAACACAGAAGAAGATGCAGAGCGTTGATAAAAGACTTTATTCAGATCGAACTTAATATTACAGACAAAATTTTATTTCCCCTTGATTCAACTTAATACAAAATTCCCCACGACAAATTAAAATTCAGGCTTTTTTATATCATTGATAAATTTGATAAATCAAAAAAACTCTCAAAACTGATCGTTAAACGTATTTTCCTGCCGAAATATGGCTG
Organism: Saccostrea glomerata; assembly: GCA_003671525.1. Lineage (NCBI taxonomy): Eukaryota > Metazoa > Mollusca > Bivalvia > Ostreida > Ostreidae > Saccostrea > Saccostrea glomerata. The sequence goes on from PRKT01000462.1 coordinate 413,643, forward strand.
AAATATTGCCGACTCGGCGTTAAACACCAATCAATCAATCAATCAATCGAATGCTAACCTAGCAGTTGATTCATGATGAAAACGAGGAAAAGGACGCACCACCAGGCACAATACAGAACATGATGAATGATAAAGTAAGATGCTTGTAGATGTAAATAAAAAAGAAAATATGAGAAAAAAAGCTCAAGAACTTACTAACTTATTCATTTTCTAATGTTTTTTTTTTTATCAATGATGATGGTTCACAGAAAGGTTGATTTTCCTAAACACTAAACAACATATGAACAAATGCATCCCTAAAGATGTTTTTTATCATTCAATTTGTACTGTACGTGGTTAAAGCCAAATCTAAAAGACTCAACACTATGGGATGGTAAAAGAAAAAACAAGGAAGAAAACGTTAAATTATAACACTTTTTGAGGAATTTGTTTTGACCTTGGTTGGAATCAGACAAGGCAATGATAGCCAATACATGGCATTTCTCTTTTGAATCTCGCAAAGTCATGTTTGTAGATTAATCATAAAATGAGTAAATCTTCTTTCAAAATGTTTTAAGCAGTTGGTGGAGTGGCCCTCAAAAGATATTGTTCAAGAAAATATCCAAGTATCATCCAGAGAACTCCCTAATACAAGATGTATTATTGACTGTTCGGAAATTTATGTTGAATAACTATTCCGGCCAAAAGCTTGGTAAACTACTTGGTCGGGCTATAAACATGCAAACACATTAAAATTGTAATTAAAAAATTCCCACAGGAAGAATTACTTTTGTCTAAATATTGTATACATGTAGTTGTTCTATAACTGATCTAGCAATGGTAAGTAAAAGTGCAGGAATGTGATGATATAACTGTAGATTCTGGATTCAATAAAAGGCATTTGTTTTTGCGAAAGAAAGCCTCTCACAACATTCCAGTTATAGCCATGAAAGAAAGTCTCTCGTAACATTCCAGATATAGCCACGAACTAAAGCCTCTCGTTACATTAAAGTAAAGCCACGAGAGAAAACCTCTCGTAACATTCCAGTTATAGCAACGACAGAAAACCTCTCGTAACATTCCACCTAAAGACACGTGAGAAAGCCTCTCCTAACATTCCAGCTATAGTACTATCAGCTGTAGTAACCTGTTAGGATCGGATATTGACTTTTTCATCAACTGTCAAGTATTGTGACAAGAATGGGTTTTTGTTGTCTAACTGGCATTTCTTTGAAAGAGTTCTATTAACATTTTCTACCTTTCCGTTAGATTAATTTTGTCCATTGTCTGTAACAGCTAGGAAGAGAGTGGAAGAACTTGCAATTTTCACAACATTTTCTACCTTTCCATTAGATATATTTTGTCCATTGTCTGTAACACCTAGGAAGAGAGTGGAAGAACTTGCAATTTTCACAACATTTTCTACCTTTCCTTTAGATATATTTTGTCCATTGTTTGTAACAGCTAGGACGAGAGTGGAAGAACTTGCAATTTTCACAACATTTTCTACCTTTCCTTTTGGTTAATTTTGTGAATTGTCTGTAACAGCTAGGAAGAGAGTGGAAGTAATTGCAATTTTCACAACATTTTCTACCTTTCCGTTAGATTAATTTTGTCCATTGTCTGAAACAGTTAGGAAGAGAGTAGAAGTAATTGCAATTTTCACAACATTTTCTACCTTTCCGTTAGATTAATTTTGTCCATTGTCTGTAACGGGCTAAGAAGAGAGTGGAAGTAATTGCAATTTTCACAACATTTTCTACCTTTCCGTTAGATTAATTTTGTCCATTGTCTGTAACGGGCTAAGAAGAGAGTGGAAGTACTTGCAATTTTCACAACATTTTCCACCTTTACGTTAGATTTATTTTGTCCATTGTCTGAAACAGCTTGGAAGAGAGTGGAATTACTTGCAATTTTCACAACATTTTCTACCTTTCCGTTAGATTAATTTTGTCCATTGTCTGTAACAGGCTTGGAAGAGAGTGGAATTGCAATTTTCACAACATTTTCTACCTTTCCGTTAGATTAATTTTTTCCATTGTCTGAAATCAGCATTTCAGTTACAAGCTAGAAAGAGAGTGGAAGTAAGTGTATATATCATACAATATTGTAAAAATATTCGTCTGATATATTCTATTTACCATTATGTCCTTATCTTAAATATTTTAGAGAATTTTTATTCGGAAGAGAAAATTTGGGCATAGAGGAATCCATCAAACAATGGTTTGTCGATACAAAAAAACATTCACGTCAGAGAGATTCTACATCCTGTGGAGTGATAAATCAGTACATTAGTGTGATAAGCAAGAGTGCCTTTTTAAAAAAATGTGAATGTTTTGGCCCCAGGGTCAGGGGTTCTGGTGTTAGGGCAGAGCTCTATTGATTATATAGTGAAAATGCATTAATTCTCTGAAACTTCCTCTCTGCTCCTGGGTACATGTACATGTATCAAATAAACTAAATACATTGTTATAATGACCAAGAGTGCGCCTCTTTCAAAATTTTAAATTTTATGGCCCCAGGGTCAGGGGTTCTGGTGTTAAGGCTGGGCTCTATTAGTTATATTGTGAAAATGTATTTTTTATTTAAAGATCTTCTTCTCTGCTTCTGGGTATTAAATAACAAAGTACATAGTTATGATGAGCAAGAATTGCACCTCAACCAAATTTGTGTTTTTTTATGTCCCCTGTATCAGGGGTTCTGTCATTTGATTTAGAGGGGGGGGGGGCTCTTTTGATTATATAGTGAAAATACATTAATTCTTTGAAAATCTCTTCCTATGCTCAGGTTGTTAAATTACGCCAATTTTCTAAATTTATATATATATTTATGATGAAAAAAGGTGTATCTAGCAATACGGTGAATTTTATGCCCCCTTGGTCAGGGGTATGGGGTACTTAGTCTGAAAATAAATTAATGCTTTGAAATCTTCTTTTTGGTATTAATCAACCATTTTTGATAAAATAAAATTATGTATAAAATTTCCAAAATTTGGAAATAAATGGCCCCATGGTTAGTGGTTCCTTTGGGGTGAGGAGCACTACTGGTTATAAAGTGGAAGTGCAAATTCTCTTTGTTTAATACTCTGATCTACTTCTGGCTCATCATATCTATGTACTTCGTAAGTTTATTTAATACCTAGGAGCAGAGAAGATTTTCAAAGAGTTCGTGTATTTTCACCATGTAATCAAAAGAGGCCCGCCATAACACCATATATTTTTTGTTTGTTTCGTTATCATGGATGAAATAAAAAATCGTTATGCTATCTAGAATCAATAGAACTGCAAATACTTAGGGGCTCCACAATGTTGAACATGGAAAACCAAAAGAAGGCATAACAGACATTGAAAAAGTTAGCAGGAAGATTAAGGCAAAGTGCAAAACAGTCAATTTTTAGTTAGATACAATAGAAAAAGAAATGACGAGACTAGAGGAAGAAAATAAAAAAAAAAAACATTAAGAGAGGAGAATAAAAATATCAGAGAAAATGCAGAAGTAATTAAAAGAACTTAAAACTGACAAAATGAAAATTGAGAAAGAATATCTGGAACTTGAAGAATCCAAATCAAAGTAGAAGAGCAACTGAATAACTCCCAACAAATCATAAATACTTTTTTTCTGATAGCCCTAATGAAGAAGACTCTCAAAATCTGCTGTAAATCTAGATGATAACACAGACAAATGGACAGTCACAAGACCTTTTATTCCGTCCAAAGACAAAGAAATTCAGAAAAGATTCACTTTGAGGGTCTTCATCAATACTAACATCCGGTATTAGTAATTCACATGTTCACCCATGTGTCTCAAAAGAGCTGAGGTTAACATTTTAAAAAATAATCCTTAAAAATATTTTCTTTGCTCATGAAATAAGAATATCTTGTAACTTTTGTATAAAAAAAAAGAATACACGTACTTTGAACAATTATGTATATCATAAAGAGATGAGGAAATTAAAATTTTTTATTTCGACCAAGAAATAAGAACAGGTAAAGCCTAGATTGAGTCTACAGGGAGCTGTTAAAATGATGAGGACCTAGAGTATCCCGATGTAGATGTGGAGACAGGCTGACGAAGACTGCTTCCCTGAAATAATATATTATACAATAATATCTTATTGCGAGGAACCCGATACTTTGAAGGGATTTAAGAATCCATACTTTCTTTAATAGGTTTTCAAATTAGGAAAACACAGGAAAAAACAGCTTTTGTTTGTTACTGAACAAGAATGTTTGTAAGAACATTAATTTTTAAGATTTATCATCTGGCAGCTATGTCTGTATTTTCTAGAATTAATAATTCTTAAAAACAACGCCTTGGGTTTTCAGCCGATCACATCATACTTTCTTTTCAATTTGGACCAACCTACAATAATTTTCCGTGTTGTCAGACGTCGAGTGTCTCCAAAGATAAAACTAAAAGACGGAGTATCACGCCTCATCAGTTCAACTCTAACTCTTGAAGAAGCACAATGTCTACTCGTTTACTTAAAGCTCTTCTAAATGGACGATAACCGAAGGTATCAGAGTGGAAGGGCGAACCCAGGGTGGATCTTAGACAATACGAACTATGCAACAGTCCTGAAATACCAGCGTTTTTAAAAAGGGCATCAGTTTAATGATGATTAAATTTAAGAATATATTTTTCAAGATGGGGACATTCAAGAAGCACTTAAGAAGAACAAAACGCAGCAGTTGGCTGTAACGTTTATGTTCACGTTATAAGGGAAATAATCCATGTGTAGATGTAAGACAACATTGGAAACCCAGTAAAGATACAATGTACCTACGGGAAGGGTCTCTGTCTTAGACTTATTGAGTACACTTTCGAGATATGTTACCAGGCATCTAAAAACAGAACATAAGTTTCAGTAATTTACCTACTTAAGTATACTAATTTATATCGCAGTTCCAGGCAATATGCATGAAATTTGAGAATACCCACAGAAACATGTTCCGTAATGGAAAATAGCCATGTATATAAAGACGTCAATTGAACTTGTGGATTGTATTACAGCTTTCAGGAAAAACAGACGCCTGTGGAAATATGGTAATGAAACCGCGACGTCCGTCAAATTATTTCAATATAATTAACTCAGATACGGACAGTAATATCACAATGCATATTCAAAAGTATAGAACTTTCTGAGCGAGTCTATCGAAGCAGGGACCGGTCCCTGATCGAAGCGACCAGAATTTACCACGTTGATAAAACGGAATTGATTATGGTCAATTCGTACATAAAATTTCAGCTTATCGAAGCAACCCGAATTAGCGGATGTGCGTAGCAATGTCAAGTTGTTCTTGCGACACGATAGCGGTGTTTTTCTTTGAAGTTTACTTTTCTGTATTAGCAATGTAGAACGGGACTGTGGTGGGCGGAGCTACTATCTGTTCTGTATTAGCCCTTTATAAAGTATTGTATTTGCCAACTATTCTGTATCTGAAATACAGAACGGTGTAAAAATAAATCTGATTCAATTTAGCAAAAGCACGTACAAATAGTAAATGCTGATGTTTTCCTATTATAATTTTGGAGAAATACCCAGTATTTTTCTGAGAATGTAAAATGTCAAAATTTCTCAATCATTAAAATCTTATTCGACACAGAATCTACATGTAATTTCGATCCAAAGTATAATGAAAATGCGCAATAACGGAAAACATCCTCTGTACGTAATTTCGATCCAAATGAAAAGGAAAATTCGCAATGATGGAAAACATCCACTCTCCTCGTGCAAAATCATTCAAGTCCATTTTTTCCACGTTTTAATTTTTTAAAATCCTTCTCGCTGACGACAACCACACATCTCTTTCATTTTGTTTTCAATATCGCAATTCAATTTAAAAATAAAATCCGTGACATCAAAGTCCATCAAAGAATTTTTCTGTAAATCCTGTTTTTGTTAATGTAGTTAAACCGGGTTTCTAAGACCCCTGAAATAAATTATGATAAATCTCCATCTACAATATATCACAACAATGATGGTTAAATCCTCCAATTTATCCATTAAGACTGACTATCATTCGATTACATCTACCCCGTTTAATTGTCAAAACTAATCTGACCGAATTTTACGTTTTCCGTGGAAATATATATACTGTGGATGCGTACTCCCCGTCAGGACCTCATCTACAGAACTCTGGCGGAAGTTTGGATGCTGCAAAGTTATAAAGTGGGCGGAGCTATTTTTGATTGATCGTGTCATAAATCATGTAGAAAACTCGACAGGTTCGGTATCGTAGATACAAATTTTGGGGAAGAGACTCGTGCTGCGCACTCGAATACACCCCCAAATTTGTATTTACGATACAGAACCCGTCCTCTAAATAATACTTATAAATTAAGGGTTAGAAGGTAGTAAAACCGCTACAGTCCCTAAAATGTTCTACCTTCCCATTTTCCGTGCGTTCACCGTTCGCTCTCCGTTCAGTTTTGCGTTCACCGTTCAAACGTTTACCTATGCTCTTCGTTCCGTTTACTTTGCGTTTATCGTTCACTTATCGTTCAATCTTCATTTCTATTGGGAACTTGAAGTTTATTACATCAAGCCTGAGAAGAACCAATGCGTTCGGATCCTGACATACGTCAGCAAGTAAAGCGAATTGGAAACCAATTCTTGACTCAAGAGGCTGCCGAAACCGTCGGCATAAAAGCTGCAAAAATCTCTCCGGTGAAAACACTCCTCTGTTTGAAAGGGAGGGTAACTTCAATATGTTAAGTTTTTTTTGCAAATGATGCAGCTAATTATTTTCATATCTGCATTACTTTGTTAATGATATATTGAATTTTTAGGTAGAAATGACGAGAACCGTTCAAGTGAAGGGACAGGATGTGGCTGTGCACAACATTAATATTAAAGATGCCACATACGACGTTAAAATCAGTAATTAGACAATAAGAAAAATAAATACAGTATATCTTTTCTCCCAAGAAGGATATGGAGATAACGAACAGTATTCAATCTCAAAGTTCATTAAACAATATACAAAATAATAGCAGAGCAAACACGGACATTGTATCGACCATAGTGTTTTGTGGAAATCGCAAGTCCGGCACAGTCAGTCTTATTTTAACTCTACGCAGTGTTGCAACATTTATTTCGTTTCAACCTATCAACAAATTATGAGAAAAAATTACACAGTGAAATAAATTCCCAGAAAATTAAATAGAACAGTTTGGTGTTCGAGACCTATTTAAATCTCACTGTGCAGAAAATGGCATTAAATTACTGATTGGAAATTACAGGGACAACCGGTTTAATGCAATATTCCAAACGGCAGCAGAATTACTTGTGCATCGTGACGATTTCATTAAAGTGCTTGAAACAGTCAAAACGACCAATTTAAAACTGAAAGCTCTTTTCGCAGATTTGAAATTTGATGTGATTGCTGTCCTCTTACAATGCTTTGGACTTTAATGTGAAAGTGACTGGTCCTTACTGGAATATCGAAACCAACTCTGGAGTTCCGTACTTGTACCTGTATAGGCACATGACTGAATTGCATGGGTTTCTGGATAAGTGCATCGATGATCCAGTTCAGCTTTTGAACAACGTTCATCACTTGAGCGAAGATGACCCCTCTGACCTATCAAGTCCTACAAAGAAACCGAATATCTAATGCAGTGTTCCACATTCATGAAAATCACAGACAGCCCCTGTTTACTGCCATCAAAACTGTCGCAAAGGCAATGAGAGCAACAATGGACAAACTACTCAAGGATTTCTTACCAGGTGGAAAATTCTGCAAACGACCATCGAAGAATGAACTGGAACTAACATCGTTTGCCCATGTCACAAATCTGGGATGTGAACACCACTTTGGTGACTTAGACAGTAGCCAGCGCAGGCGCCCCAGAGCAAAAATGCATCACCACTCCTCAGTACAGCTGATTAAACGGAATAGAGTTAAAATGGACTGGTTAGGTGAAATGACCCCAGAAAGGAGACAGGATCTATTGAAAACCGCACGAAAGGGTGGTAAGACTCTTCGAGAAGCCCATATGGCAAAGGAGAGGAGCGTACTTACAGAACTTCATGCTGAAATGTTGCAAGCAAAGAAAAAAAAAGAGAAAACACAAACAAAACTATCAAAACAGGCAGAGAAACAGATGGCCCGATGACTCAGATGAGCCAAAAGACACAGAAAATGAGAATAATGACCACCTCCTAGAACAGTTGCCTTAAAATGATGTGCGAGTGAACGAGTGTGTTGCAGTGGCGTATGATGACATATGGTATCCTGGAATTGTGATGGAGATAAGAGACTTCTGTTGTAGTTAAAATCCTTGATTGCGCAAAAAACCAAGATGTGTACCAGTGGCCACGTCGTGATGACATTCAGGAAGTCAATGTGCGTTACATTTTGAAGAAAGGTTTCATTTCAAAGTGTTTGAATTCAGTAAGAATGTGAGGGATTTCGGAATTCAGAGATATCGAAAGTTTATACAAACATTATAAGGCAGTTTTTTTGTAAGCTACCTATAATTTTGAACAGTGCTTATTGGGTGTTTGCATGATCATGAAAGTAGATATTATGATGTGCAGTGTTTTGTAAATTGTTCATACTATTTTATGGCAAAGAATGTTGAACTTGAATAGTTTAAGAAGCATAATAATTTCCTTTATCAATTTTTATTTCAAAATTATATCATGGTGCACCCTGTGCATTTGAACAATATTAATATTCTAGATATATTCAATATACATGTATTTCATGTATGTTGTACTGACTAGTGTTTATGTCCTAGATATAGAGTTATCGTTCTTTGTAAATTGTCAAAATTCCGTTAGAGTTATCGTTCTTGTATGTTTCCGCTGCAGCCATTGTGAAAAACGTGTTTTCATCAGTCTTCTTTTCTTGAGGCATATTGTGGCCTACTACAGTGTAAGTCTTTATTTGTTTGTCTTATGCATTTATGTTAAGGTGAAAAAATGATATGTATTATATTTTCGTGTTTATACTGTGAATCATTTTTGCATATTTTTTGGAAATTTAGCTACAGCATCTCGGCCATGCATGTAAACACGTGGTTTCTGAACCAAACTTTTCCAACTTTTTATCATAAGTGCATTTATTTGAGAATTCGTTTAAACTATATTGATAGCTTAAGTAGGGAATTTATTGACTGTAAATCATATAATTTGAGTAAGAATTTTTGCAAAATTTTATTGTATTCAACCCCTGTTTGATCTGAAAAAGTATGGAACACAGTTAATGTCATAAGTCAAATTGAGTTTATTTGTATTTGATGTATGTAACTTCTGAACATTTTCTTGTAATTTTATTTTGTACTTTTTCAGCTTTTTACCGCATTTTCAATAAATGGTTATACTGCTGTCTCCGGGA